>JASPKZ010002683.1:1367500-1427500 GCA_030220185.1 Diploptera punctata | reverse complement strand
AATATTAATTGGATTCTAATATTCTATATACCTTAAATGTGTCCTATAGTTGTTAACTGTAAGTTATGGTCAGTCAGTCACAGAAAACGGATAAAAATTACTGTACACAACATAATAATATATTGGATTAAAATTTCCTCTTGGATTCTACGTTATCGGTACACAACTAACAAAAAAGTATAGATGACATTTTCTTGGAAATTCATTATTTTTCCCGCTGGAGTCCCGTAACGACTGACTTTTTGTCCCCTCACTTATATTGCTACTACGCATAACGCAGTCAGTTGCTTGCTAGACTCCGCTGTGTATTAACATAAACATGGTTTAGGAAATCTGGTAGACTGTTCGGCTCAGCTGTTTCGTTAAATAATTACTGGCCCTTCTTCTGTGACAATTTGAGCTAGAAGGCAGCCAGCGGAAGGATTTAAAAGTAGAGTAATTACATGAAAATGTCATACCGATGTGAAAATTTTGAAATTGGCGCAGGAGTATTTTTTCGATGAGATATTTTTTGCAGATGAAATTTTCCGATTATAGAAGTTAATGTTTGAAATACGGATTATACTTACTCACTGGCACTATCGAACCCGTAGGTTCATGGCCGCGCGGACATAAGCTCTCCATACATCCCTATCCTGAGCTAATGTTTTCCAATCATTCACTGTATAATCTACTTCCCTCAAATCATAGTTAATGTTATTCTCCCACCTCATTCTAGGTCTACCAACTGGGGGTTTTCCCTCTGGCTTTCCTACAAGAAGCCTCCATGAAAGCCTTTCATTCTCCATACGTGCAACATGCCCTGCCCATCGCAGTCTACGAGACTTAACTGTTCTTATTATATCTGGCTTCCTATAAAGACCATGTAGTTCATTGTTATGCAGTCTTCTCCATTCACCTATCCATCTCTCTTTGGTCCAAAAATGTCCCTAAGTACTTTGTTCTCAAATACTTGTAATCTCCTTTCCTCCCTTATCTAAATTAATAGTAGAACATGATATATTCCGAAACCTGAAAACACATGCAAAATTAAACGAAATTTTGTTTTACGATTTCACTGTATAAATTTGTTTTGTTTCATCGACTCTTTTGTTATACCATATTTCGGTCCTTCCTGATCATAAATGTAATACTAATAATTGTATTATAATATTCTAGATAATTAAAATGCGCCCTATAATTATTAAGGGTAAGCTACAGTCAGTCACATAAAACATACAAAAATTATTGTAGACAATACGATAATTGATGGATCCAAATTTCCTCTGGGATTCTACGTTATCGGCACATAACTAACAAAAAAGTATTAACGACATTGTCTTGTAAAGTAATTACGTTAATTATATTAATTACATTTTTATATTTGTATTAATGGCATTTAAATAATTTTTCATTATGCGATTCTTCAATATGTATGTTATTAAGTCAGTGGAATCAGGAGCAGGTGCACGGTTCATATGTGTTTAGAAAATGTGTGTGTGGAAGGCCTTGAACCTGAAAGGTTCACGCATTAGTTTGACCTTTGACATGACATGTGTATCGGGGATTCACGTGCGATGTTGCCACATTGAAACAGAGTCATGCTTGTTAATTGCAAAAACAGTTTTAATCATATGAAGTTTTCTTGTATAAAAAATACAATTGGCGTAGAGTGTATGTGATTAAGTATGTATAACCTGTAGTGTAAAATAAAATTATCATTGGAAACCAACAGTGAAAATACGTATGACAACACTGCACTATGTGCACCTGCTGCAAACAGACAACCATAAAGTAAGATTTCGCGCGTTGTAAGAGATTTCTTTCGATTGTTTAGTTTAAAAATAGAACTCATGTCAGCAAAATAATTTGTAATCAATTGCTTTGAAAGAATTATAATAGAATTTTCCATATTTAAATACAAATCTCAATAATTTGTATACTGTACTTTTTCGTTTTTTTTTTTTGTCTTATAGTTGAGACGCGTGAAAGTTAATTTTAGTGATCTGGAACGAACAATGCAAATTCCATATCGGCATTTTTATTTATTTTAATGGTCCAATCCATTAACAGTATCAGATAAATTTTAATGAGTTAATATGGTTGTAATAAAATTATACCCATATTAGGCACATTTATTTATAGAGAAGGCCCTACGTTGTTAAAAAGTTAATATTTTCTTTATTTTGTGAAATTTAAAATGATACTTGGTAACCAAGTTAAATAAATTACACTATTTATTTAATATTTTTACAGCTATCAAATTGTACATTTCCTATACATGATAAAAGGAGTGAAGTTCTTTATTCATCTCCATATTATCGATTTTTATATATTATCCATCCATAGTAATTCTGTCCGAGGGCAGGTCTTTCACTGCAATCATAGCATTTTCACGCTATGCTTGCAGCTTTACTAGGGAACTGTAGATGTGGGTAGCTTCCCGTTGCTTTCACACGGTGAGGATGATAATTGATGATGAAGGTATATGTATGACGGTATGGGCCATATGGTTTCGGGGACCGTTTGGGCCTTAAAGTTTTCTTGGCATTTATCTTACAGGTGAGGAAAAAACCCGATAAAAATCTCACCCATAAAAACTGTCCCGACCGGGATCGAACCCGGGCCCGCTGCGTGACAAGGCAGCACGCTACCTCGAGACCACAGCGGTGGAGGACTTATCTATTATAATTTCATATTATTTTTAATATTTGTATAATATTTTACAGCTCCAGAATATTAAAGTCAAAATAAAATTCAGATATGTCAGTCAGACACAGAATGTAGTCAGTCAGTCAGTCACTCATCATATATTAGGTTATAACTCTGGTCTTAATTGCGATTTTTGTTTCGTTTTTTATCGAGAATGTAACTTGAAATGTGTCCTCCAAACGGTATTTGGAAAATTGAATTAGGAATCACACTTCAGAGCATGATGCAGATGAACATGTTAAGCTGCATGATGAGTTGACATTAATGTCAGTCAGTCACACATACTTTGATAGATAATAAATAGCACTGTTTTTCTTCAAAAGTTGTATATTTTAATTATATTATTTTTAGTCTGGACATCTTACCTCAATATTAATAAAATAATATAATTAAAATAACCTCAAAATATAACTTCCTAAAATTAAATATTGTATATTTAAGTACAGTCTTAACCACACACTATCCTCTTCATATCACGTAGAAAACACCCTAATTTCAATCAATTGTAATATTTATGCAACCATATTGCTGCAAAAGTGTATTGTAAATGTCAGTCAGTCACATATGGAATTACTCTACATAATTAGTAGTGGGTTGTTAAAATATCCTAGTAGTAAATAGAGTGGCAAGTGGAAGGTAGAAATATCAAGAATAAATGGTTAGATAAATGTGGAGGCGACTTACGAAGAATAATGCTAAGATTTGGAAAGGGAAGAATGAATGAAATTATAAGAGAGACTGGGGGTCCTTCATGGACTGTAACATCATAGAGAAGTATCAAATATTGTGATAATAGTAGTATGGTATTAACAGTGGTTGTGGCGATAAAAATGTTTTAGTAGTATGATTGGTTGTGGTGCAAGTTTTAGTAGTAGTAGTAGTGGTGGTGGTGGTGGTGGTGGTTTCATTAATAGTAGCAACTGTAATAGCAGCCGTTGCAGTAGTAAGAATATGTAATAATAGTAGTAGCAGTATCTACAGCAATTGGGAATTAAGTTCAGTTAACAGACAATAATCCATTTTATGTATTTTACATTTATTTTTGTGTTAGTATTATTTCTATAGGAGTTCTCCTCTCTTATTTGATGATAAACCATTTCCATTTTATTGTCTTTTTATTATTTCCAGCAATTGCTCCCAATAAAAAAAAACTTCTTTGGCCATTTATGTAGTAATAAAAGAAAGACCCAAACATTAAACTCGGATTGAGTTGTTATACTTGGGAATTTTATTTCATATCCCTTGAATTTGAACTGTAGTGACTGATTTAATGATATAGCTTTGTTAATCTGCTAGATTTAAGCAGAATATTATTATTATTATTATTATTATTATGATTATTATTATTATTATTATTATTATTATTATTATTATTATTAAATAGAAAATTACAAATATATCAAACCATAATTCAGAGCATTTTAACATAATGGTGCTGAAATCTGGCAAATTCCTACAGGGAAATGAAAAGAATTTTAAGTACAGAAATGGATGTTTTAAGAAGATCAGCCGGAAAATCTAGAATAGATAGAATACGAAATAAAGAAAATTATGGGTGTACAAGAGAAGCCAGACATCATAGACATTATAGAAAAGAAGATTACAATGGCATGGCCATGTCAAAAGGATGTCAGAGCAAAGGTTGCGTAAAATTGTTATGGAATGGATCCCAATAGAAAGGAGGAAGAGAGGAAGACCGAAGAAAACTTGGATAGAAGGGGTATAAGCATCTATGAATATCAGAGGATTGGAGGAAGATCAATGGATGGACAGTGAGGAATGGCGTTTGGTTTCCGGAAGACGGCGGCAGCTGCCATGATACCGGATTATTATTATTATTATTATTATTATTATTATTATTATTATTTATTATTATTATTATCATTATTAATAACTGACAAAATCGGACCATTGGAGTGGGGGTCACTGAAAAGAAAATGAAAAAAAAAAGTCACACTACGGGCCGTAATTTTCGATTTTCGCAACGAAACAAATTATGCCGTTGTCATAAAACAAAAAAGGAAATCGCTAAAAATCAGCGAAATCCGACCATTAGGAGTGAGTATTTAGCTAATTTTTTTTTTTTTACTCTTCGGAATAGCTTAATATAGATTTTTAAAATATTCCTAGCCACTATAATTAATTTGCTCAATAGTAGGCCCTATATAAAACTTGGAATTAATTCCATGACGCTAGAGGCCTAGAAAGCACTTGATCTACCGTACCAGACGATTGTTTGCCTCGGGAACATACGAGTTAATCACAGAGGCTGTAGATCATCCAGCCAGTATAGTTGTGGCATGTAGTCAGTACGTCGAGCCCCCAGCCTTTATACCTTATTTTCTCAACCTGGGAATTTTTTGTCTATAGTACAATAGTTTTTCGTTAAACCTAAAGTAATTTTATTCTTTCAAAAATTCCTGTCATGTGCATTTTCTTCCGTCAATTCCATTATTTTTATACTGATCCCTACACCCATTCTTACATGGTTGTCCACTTCCCCATCTGCCAACAGCATTTCATTCCAAATTGATTTTCGGAATTCTGTCTTCTCCCATTCTTTGAACTTATCCAAACCATCTTCAGTTACTTCAAGAATATTCTTATCCTCTTTCTTCATCTAATTTTTTTGTTTCTAATTTTATCCATTCTTGATTATGTCAATAATAATAACAATTTTACTTATTCTGACAGATTTAAGGTCATATGGCCTACTCTTTCACTCGTCCAGCAAGTACAGGTTTTCAATAAAATTAGATAAACAAATATAATACATTTTAAAAAGGCATTTAAAATTGCAGTGTGAATTCATGTACATATACCATTTTTAAACATAATAATAATAATAATATAATAATAATAATAATAATAATAATAATAATAATATAAATTAAAGGAAAAACATAAAATTAATAATGTACATTACACTTATTCGTACCATTTAGTCATTCGCATTTTTGAATTCACCCGTTTAACATTTTCCCCTGGATTCAGGCAATTTCGTTGTTATATGTGTTTATATTGTGTCATATTTGCCATCGTTATATGAGGTGGAACGCTGACCACGGACCACTCAAATGACATCTATACGAAAACAAGTGTAACTAAATTAGTTTGGTTCAAATTCTTCCCTGTAGGGGGAGAGCGCCTAAATCTCTGTTAAGGGTAAACATGGGCTTACAAGAAGATATATGAAAAGTAGTAAGATACGGCAGTGTTATGTCATATTAACACAGTATACTGTTCTGTGGTACCAGTGACCTCTGTTTCTTTTCGGTCGACCTTGGCTCTTCGAAACTGCCGGCCACGCAATGATTTATTTTTTATCACTACATCATCATCAACATTAGTGGTACAACATATGTTTTCCAACCTTGACCATCTTAGTAATATTTCTCCACTTGCTTTTGTGCTTTTACTTATGCTTCCATTCTTTTACATCCACATATCTAAGGTCCTACTTCCCACAGTCCAGCCATTTGTTTTACGGTCTTCCAGATGTGTTGCTAGAGAATGGGTTATTGAGAGGAACAGCTCTTTCACACTTTGTTTACGATCGGAGTGGTAGTGCTGTTACCGTGTTTTGGCTAGAGGACACGATTGGAGATAAATATATCAGACTGTTCAGTACAGTGCCGTCTAAAGATTAGCTAACGCATTCTCACAATGTTACAAGACTACGTTCGGACTGCAGCGATTCATTCCTACTGACCTAACCTGTACAAGCACCCCCTACAAGTTCCCCTTCCGACTTGTACCGTCGGTAACGAAAACGTAACAGAGCTATAATTTGTTTATACGGGTTGTAATATGTAATCCAACTATCGTGCTCTCCTTCTTTCATTTCTTTTATTGTATGTTGTTGTTAAATAACTGACGAAGTTTATCGTACAACTAATGCATAAAATGTCTCTGTCTTAATACGTCCACATATATTCATTTGAGGTTCGAAAACTATAATCCCTTCTTCATTTCTTTTACTTATTACCAATTTTTCACGTCATACATTAGAATAGTAAAAGAGGCTTTGTCAGGATTTATGCAGAATGCATTTTGTTTTTACTTTAATCCTGGAAGATCTAAAATATTCCTTAATCCACGATATATGTCGTCTTTATATTGTATATCATAAATTATATCTCAAAATGGTGTCACAATAAATGATTTAAGCTCTTGGATCAAATGTCATTAGGGAGATTAGGATTAGTTTGGAGAATAATAATTGGATAGGTCCTTAGTGAATGTGGCGAAAAACCTATGAGTTCCATAAGTTATATTGTTAGTTATATCATAAGTAAATTGTTCTTTTCTTTCACTTGGTCCCAGTGGTCTAGTGGTCTAGTGGTTTTCTTGGTAGCTTATGAATATGAGACTCTCGGTTTCAGACCCTGCCCGGGTCGGAGTATTTTTTCATGGAGTAAAAATTCTGATTAAGTGTTCTTTTCGTAAGCAAATATAAGCCACGAGTGCCATGACACATATTTACGGCTTCTAAAATACCTTAAACTTGAAGTAAGGTTCCTCTAAAAATAATGTTCGGTCCTTTCATGTCCAACTTTGAATCGCAATGTCAGCGACCACAGATGTTTACATGAGTTGTTAAATAACATTACAAACTAACTCATTTTTCTTCCAATAGTTAATAAAAATTAGATTTAAGTGAGTAAAATTCCAAAGTTGTACTTTACCGTCCGGTTTGTTCTCTTGTAAGCTGAACAAGTGAATAGAATGTTTATGGATGATGTTTTCTTTGGTGTTAACACATGATGCACTTGTTTGTATAACAATAAACTCTCTCTCCCTGTCTTCAGATCCTCTCCTCAGTAACAAACTATAGATTTTTAATAATAGGAAGAAGCGCGCACAAATACGCATTAGATTGGTCTCTGCGTATGCCAGCAACGATTTTGTTATCTTTAAACAGATATTGAAATGATATCTTGCACACTATCACAGAGCTTATACACGCAGTCCATTGACGGATCATGATAGATTGAAATTTTGCAGAGTTTATGGTGATATCAATGCACTGCTCTTGTTACTGTGTAACTTGTTGTTTGGTCCAGTCCAGTTCAGATTAGTCATCACAACTGTTGCGTAAAAACCGTCCGGTATTTATTTTCTCTTCTTTTGTATTATCTCCTTCAATTTAGCTTCCTGTTTAGTAGCTGGTAGCAGGAATTTTATGCGTATTCATATGCAAGTCCAGATGGAGCAAAATTCGAGATCCCCATTGCGGCTTTTAGGAATCTTACTTTCACGTTTTGTAAGGTGTTTAGGTCTCCATAGCTCAGGTCAGAACATATGATTTGTATTCTATAATGTGTTAAGATGGAAAGTATGTTGGTCTCAAAAAGTTTCATGGCTGTTGCAAGTGACAGTTGTGTGATGTCTTCTATGTCGTATATTGCAATTGATTAGTTGCCCCGAAAGTAGATCTAACTGCTACTCATGTGACTTGACTAACTTCTTCAGCCATTTTTTTACATATGGATCAATATTCGTTTGAATGTCAATTTTTAAAAATAAATAAAACATGTCTGGAATAGAGCAGGGATAGTTTTACATGCACCATGCCGTGATATTCTCCGGATGTCACAAATCTACTGAAAATTCAACTTTCGAACTTTTGTGAGCTAGATCTCTTTTCGGGGCAACTATTCAATTATAGCACCTGCCGCTATCTCTTTGATATTAATCTGAAGAATTTGGCTGTTATTTGAAATGTTTCTCATCGGCCATACCATGTTTAAAATACCGGTTCTCGTCCGAACTGTAGATTACAAATATGCGTTTACTCCAAGTAATATTTTATTAATTAAAATATATAATTGTGGTTGGGGACAACGGGGGGGGACGAGAAAAACCTGCGCAAGCTCCGTTTTGTCCACCCCGAAACCCACATGGAGTTACCGAAACTCGATCTCGAGAACCCACCAGTGAGAGGCGAGCGTCTAACCGCTTGCGCCACGGAGCCGCCAATATTTCATCAATTACTAAATTTATTAATGTAAATACTATGTTTATATAACAATAATCTCTCTCTCTCTATCTATCTATCTATCTATGTCTCTATCTATATATCTCTCTATTTATCTCTTTATCTATCTATCTCTATCTATCTATCTCTGTCTCTTTGCATCTCTCTCTCTCTCTCTCTCTCTCTCTCTCTATATATATATATATATATATATATATATATATATCTGTCTCTCTCTCTATATCTGTCTCTCTCTATCCCTGTCTTTCTCTCTCTATCCCTGTCTGTCTCTCTATCTCTCTCTCTCTGTCTCTGTCTCTCTGTCGTCTCCTCGGTAACGAAATATAGATTATGAATATGCGTTTACTGAAAAAAAAAATAGTAATTACCAAATACATTAATATGAATGCTATGAATATAGCCAGCAGTGATAATTCGACAAGAGACATATATCGATGGGATGGATATAGGCCTACTAAGAATTATCATAGTATGATGATATTGTCAATGTGGATTGCACAGATAATCTATGGTTGAGTAGTTGTTACATTGTACAGTAATTGCTATGACATGGTGCATATGTTTGTTCAATTAATAGTCAGATCAGGTAGAGCAGTGCAGACCTAAGAGAATATATCTATGCATACAGAGAGAACGGTTTATCCTACAACATCTTTATATTTGTAAACGTAATATATTATTTAATTTTAGAAAATGTTATTATAGATATAAAAGGACTGGGATTATAAATACTAACGCTGGTCTAAGACAAGGGTTAGTTTATCACCGACTTTGTTTAATATAGTTAAACCTGAGTTACATGTTTATCAAAATGACTAAGAAATAATACAACTCAGTATTACTCGCAAATCAGATTTAGATTATAAGTAACATTTTTATGGAACATATTAAGTGAAAAAGGAATTCCACTACACTTGATAGCAGTAATTATGAAAATGTATGAGAAAACAAAAATAAAAATAAATCAAAGGGAACCAATACATATAACAGGAGGAGTTAGACAAGGTTGCCTACTATCAACCACTCTTTTTGACATTTATTTTGACGACATGATAAGATCATGGAATCAAATGACCACTGGGGGTACTAACTTAGGAAATATAGTAATAAAAACAGTAGCCTTTGCAGATGACCAGATTTTAATAGCAAGAACGGAAGACGAATTACGAAGAATGCTATATAAACTAAATGAAATACCGAAAAAATATAACAAGGAAATATCATCAGAAAAATAAAAAACAATGGCCTTCAAGAGCGCTCATCCAGTTCGGACAAAAATAATATTAAAAAATAAACCAATAGAACAGGTGGTAAGATATAACTTCCAGGGTTGTGAAATATCACACACAGCGGAAACAGATATAAATAACAAACTAAATAAGTTCAATTATATAACAGAAACACTGAAAAGAACTTTGAAAAATAAAGCCAGAAAAGAAAATAAAAATAACAATAGAAACTGGAGGCAAAAATAAAAACATTATAACAGAAACAATAAATAGATATGTAAGACAGGGATTTCCACTTTTATCCTCCCTTTTTAATATAAATATTGACGGTATCATATATAATTGGCAGATAAATTTGGACTCACATTTCAAAATAAGAAATAATTACTTTTTGCAGACGACCAAGTTCTAATATCTAGTTCAGAAGATGGTCTACAGAAATCGTTCTTTCAGTTAAATAACATTATACAGAAATATAATTTCAAAATGTCAATAAGTAAAACGAAAATCCTAGCTTTTAAGGGATCAGATACCGTAAGAGCTAAAATAATTCTGGAGGGAAACCCATTGAACAAGTGAACCATTTTAAATACCTGGGTTATGAAATCTCCTATTTTAAAAATGAAGATCTATTTAACAAGCTTAATAAATTTAATCATATATGTGGAACAATCAAAAGGATATTTAAAAGCACAAGAAAAGAAACAAAACTAAAATTTTTATAAAGTAGTGGCAGTCCCCTTACTATTGTATGGTAGTGAATTTTGGGTTTTAACTAAAAGAAAAGAGAAGATCATAGAAGCAGCTGAAATGAGATTTCTGAGAAGTGTGGCTGGTTGCAAACTTCTAGATAAGAGAAGAAGTGAAGATATTAGAAATGAGCTAAACATCTTTAAACTCTTAGATAGAATAAAAGAATATAGAACAAAAAAATGGAAAGAACATGTTCAAAGAATGGAAGATGGTCGCATTCCCAAAATTATACTTAAATACAAACCAAAAGGACGCAGGAATGTTGGTAGACCGAAGAAGAGATGGATCCAACTTTTGAATGAGAATCTATGAGACCGGATCAAGCCACATGGGCTTAATCCGTGATTGTGGATGATGATGATGATGATGATGAAGAATCTATAATGAAATTATACAAGAGAATGGCAGTTCCTATTATCACTTATGGAGCCAAAACATGGACAGTAACAACACAACAATCTGCCAGAATACAAGTTGCTGAAATGACATCCCTCTGACCAATAGCAGGATATCAAAGAACTGACAAAAAACATAACACAGAAATAAGACAACTAAAAGTAGAGGAATTAAACACAACAATAGTGAAATACAGAACAAACTGGAAAGAACACTTAACAAGGATGCCTGAGAATAGAATGCTCGTACCAAAGAGCAGCATACAACTATTCACCACGAGGAAGAAAAAGTTTGGAAAGACCAAAGAAAAGATGAAAACAGCAGAAATTTGGAGCCGGAACAGGCTAGTAAATAAGCCTAAACCGTGACGAAGAAGAAAAAGAAGTAACATTTTTAACTCTTCTGATAGAAAACAGGTGAAAGTCATAATGCAAGTAATGACGCAGAAGTTTATTATACAGAGTGCGGCATGAATCAGTTTACCACTGCACACGATTGCAAGGAAAAATAAATCAGATTGGTTGAAATTGGGGTTTGAATACGGAACCTTGAGATTATAATCTAAAAAACTACTGCAAACAACAATGTAGGTCACCTTGAACAACTTCGGTATTTTTTTGTATAGATGTTGTAAGCTACAGAAAATAATATATTTGCATTTTCGGTTAACTGACTTATGCTGCACTCTGTATTTACACAACTATTTTTCTTATTTTTCTTCTTCTTCTTCTTCTTCTTCTTCTTCTTCTTCGGCTTTCCCCCACTAATAGGTTTGCCGTTTTCAGTTTCCACTTTTTTCTATCATTCCAATCTCCTTCCAAAGTTCTATCATCTATTATGGTTCTGACAAAGTTTCCCATTTCCATCTTGGTTTGCCATGTTTATTTCTTCCGTTGGTATATATTTTTTAGCCATCTTTCATCTTCCATTCTTTGTACACGGTCATACCATTTAAGAGTTTGAATTTCGATCCTCTTAACAACAGATGTGGTGACATTAATTTCTCTCCAAAGGAATTCATTACTTATTTTACCCTGTCTTTTTTAACGCTTCTTCTAAGATAAACAAATTAAACTGTCCTAATTTTATTCTTTTGTAATTCCGTCAAAGACCAATTTTCACTTCCATATGACAAAATATTCTGTATTATGCTCTTAAAAATTTTAGTCTATTTTGTAGTATTTTTGTTCCAAATTATTCCATGTAATATCTTAGTTGCAGTTTTTGTCATTGCAATTTTAGATTGTACATCTCTTTCACATGTACCTAAACATGTAATTATTGACCCAAGATATTTAAAAATTTCACATTTAAAATATAAAAATTTTCTAAGGACAATTTTTTTTAAATTAGGAACTTTACTGAAATATGTAGTACAGTAGCCTATACTAGGCACAAACTGGAATTTTTCAAACTGAATTTAAATTCCACAAAAATACTCTTGAAATTAATACACTAGACAGACATAAATAAGAATTATGGTCACGGGTAGTACGAACTCGGGGAACAATCTACCCGTAGTACAAAACTGGATTGTTTGTTTCCAATTTTCAAACTTTTAATCAGATAAATATAGACTGTAGTGATATCTAAGGTGATTGACAAATAGAAAAAGTTAATTAATATATGAGGATATTATTTAATATTTTTATTAAAAAAATCTTATTGGCAGTTTTTGTTCATGTTTTGTGGTTGTTGAGTTAACAATACAAATTACATTGATTTATTTGATCCCCGTTTGTCCCACTGCGGGGACATGGTTGCTACCCAAGTGGGAAGTTTCTTAACCAGACGAATTTTCCTACTGTTGTCACGAATGGCATATGGTTAGTACACGACCCAATGAGATATCTAGCAGGTAAGTACTAGGTATTACGTGGATTATCAAGGTCAGTAAATTTTTCTTTGGTGCCTCTTTTTTTCGGGTTTAAGGTTTTTTTGCGAGCTTTAAAATTTCCAGACTCGAGGCCCACGGCTTGAAGTTCCTCCCGGAAAACTTGTTCTTGAGTTTATCCATTATGAAAAATCCGGATTTGAACTCGCGTCCCTCGGGACTAGAGCCAAGGGACATAACCACTAGATCACCGCGGCCGAGATAGATTAAATTAGCTATTTAAAATATTGAAACGTTTAGTTGATAGCAGAAATTTAGATAATTTAGTTCATCATCATCATTCACCATTCATGATTATAGGCCAATGTTGACCTGTTTCGGTCTCAACTAGACAGGGTCTAATAGTTGTTTTTGTGGGCGTCCACATCGTCGTCATCCTCTTGAGCGATACCGAAGAACTGCATTTGGGATCCTAGTTGGTGACATTCGAGATACATGTTGCAGTCATCTGTCTCTTTCCTTCTAAAGGTTGCAATTGGAGTTCCTCTGATGATAAAGTAAGGTATATCCAGCAGTTCGACGCATGAATCTCATATTTGCAGCTGTTAATCTGGTGATAACATTAACATACACGGGCAAAGGAACCACAAAATTGGCTAAAACTTTGGAAAAAATAAATAAGAATATAATCATAGCTTATAGAACCGATAACAAATTAAACAACATAATACATAATGGCACAGAAGAGCATAATAAAAACAATAACAAGGGAGTTTATAATATAAACTGACAGTAAAAATTGCAATAAGTTTTATATAGGCAGGACAAGTAGAAACTTTAATATATAAGGAACTCCTCAGAGATTTTGTATACGCGGGTGGAAAGTTATACAAAGCACATAATTAACGCTGGTCACCGAATGAACACAATAGAAAATACCCTATCGATAGTTCACAGAGAAAGACTTCCAGCGAAAATGAATGTACTAGAAGACCTTGAAATCCGAAAGAAATCATCTCATTAATAGTTGAGAACACACCCCAAACATACAGTTCACTATATGAGATAGTTAAAAACCGGTCAGTTGCTACTAGCGATGCATCAAGGCCATCAACGTGTATAACATCTTAGGTACATCAACTAGTAGCGCATACTCATCCTGCTGATGATGGAAGTTAAATTCCGGAAGGCCTCCAAATAGTATTTGAAATACATCATTTTAGTTGAGTTGAGGGCACCTGCCAACATGTACATTTTTAATTTTTTTTTAATTTTATCTTAATCTGGTGATCTCTTTCTTTTTTACTCGCTTTTAATTAGCTTGACCTATATCTATGTAACGGAATCTTTCAACGCGATTTTCACCCACTTAAAATCATTGGATCGTCTTGAAACTTTATATACTTGTAAAGGACCAATGAAAATACAATAATTTCATTTTTTTTTCTAAAATCCTGGCCAGAATCATCAGAAAATAAAAAAAAGGATCTGTGTAATTATGTAAACGGAATCTTTCAACACGATTTTCACTCACTTAAAATCATTGGATCGACTTGAAAATTTGTATACTTGTAAAGGACCAATGACAATACAATAATTTCATAAATATTTTTAAAATCCTGGCCAGAATCAGCAGAAAATCAAAATAATAAAAACCGGTATAATAGGTTGCGGACTTATCAACTTCTTACTCAATCGTTGTAAGAGCTCAGTTGGTAGAGCGGTGGACTGTAGTGGTATATAATTTCAGTAATCCATAGGTCGCTGGTTCAAATCGGGTCCGGAGGATTTTTTTAGTAGAGTATTACTTTTAGCTCATACTACAATAGTATCGAATTTAAAGATTTTTACATTTTTATCTTATTCTGTAAAATATAACTCAAAAATAAATAATAGTTTAAAAAACTAAAACAACACGCTTTATTAGAAAACCGAACTAAAAAATGAAAAATAATTTTAATTTCCAACACGCTTGGCACAACATTAAAGTGGTCAACAAAAAAATCATCTGCAACACATGTAGAATAAAACTAGAGTTATCTAATTAAATAATAGTTTAAAAAACTAAAACAACACGCTTTATTAGAAAACCAAACTAAAAAATAAAAAATAAATAATAGTTTTAAAAAACTAAAACAACACACTTTATTAGAAAACCGAACTAAAAAATGAAAAATAATTTTAGTTTCCAACACGCTTGGGATAAAATTAATGTGGTCAACAAAAAAATAATCTCCAACACATTTAGAATAAAACTAGAGTTATCTAAAAAAAATAATTTTACCATCAAAAGCGTGGGGTGCTCTATATAAATTAATATATTTGATAATAAACAGATATTGGTAAAAGTAAAGTATCTAAGAAGAAAATGTAAAAACCATAAAAAGCACCCCACGCTTTTGATGGTAAAATTATTTCTTTTTGTAGATAACTCTAGTTTTATTCTAAATGTGTTGAAGATTATTTTTTGTTGACCACATTAATTTTATCCCAAGCGTGTTGGAAATTAAAATTATTTTTCATTTTTAGTTCGGTTTTCCAATAAAGCGTGTTGTTTTAGTTTTTTAAAACTATTATTTATTATAACCCGATTCTTTTTGTAATGTATTATTGTAACGTATAGTTCCTAAGGCAATTTTTATTAAACAGTAATAATAAGAATTTAATAATAATTCGATGATTGTAGCGTTAAGAGTGAATGATTAACGAAGTGTGGTGTCTAGTTCAGAGCGCAGGACTCTGATCAGGTCAGAATTTATTATGAGTGGTAGTGAATTAACAGCATTTATTATTGTCTGGGCAGAAGTTCAAGTCCCCGGATTTTCTACAAGAGGAAGTGGAAGCTTCCTTTGCAAATTGTTGAGCGTGAAGAATAAGTAGAAAGACATGAAGGGGTAGCTAACTAATTTACATGCTTCTCAGTATGCAGCAATACAAAAGGGCTGTGCTTACAGAGCAACAGTGATGAAATGGTACGACGTAATCGCAACCGGAAACGTTTATGGATGCCTGCCAGGGCTCTCTTAGACGTTTCAGGATTCTAGATGACAGGGTACCCAATAGAGCACGTCATGCTTTTGTTCACGTTATAGGATGTCCACAAATTAATGTCGCTGAGTTCAACAACAGATGAGAGGCAACAAAACGCCTTTGTTTAAGCCTTAGTTGGTAGCGTTTGGGATTCATATTAAGAAAGTTTCTAGTTCAAATACCAGATGCCTGTCAACTTTTTGGTTTTCCACAGTCATAAACTCAAACTTGGCCTATTGGATTGGGTTTCCTAATCAATAGAGTTATGAGAACTTCTTGTAAGAAAACCATAAGGAAAACGCTAAGTAGGTAGGCCAAGATAGTCAATACTAATAAAATTCATATCAAATTCCGTTGAGTCATAAGATAAAAGTTAAAAATTAAAATGTACCTGTTGGCAGGTGCCGTCGTCCTCAACTTTGTTAATATGATGTATATAAAATATTAGCTATAGGTCTTTCGGAAGTTAACTTCCATCATCAGCAGGATGAGCTTCTGCTACTCATTGTTGTCGTTTACGACGATGTAGACTCCAAGTGTCTGTAACAGCAACTCAACTCAAGATAGGCAAGAATACATTAGAAATATGAGGGATGAGAATTGAGGCGGTTAGAAGCAAAATGTTCTGATTTTTCACCAAAAAAAAGGTGCATAATTACATTCTTGAAGCATAATTTTATTTAATAGCAAAGGGATATAAGTGTATGCGTTAGTAGATGAATGAGTGTTATTATTTTCAATCACCTACGATTGCTTTATACAACTTCAACGTTAAACCTGTTTTTTCTCAACACTGTAAAACTTGCACCTATATCAATTTGCTTCGAATCGCCTGAATTATGCGGGAAAGACTGGAAAAATTAATTCAAGGGTAAGGATGTACGGAAAAATAATTTCCGCGCGGCCATGAATATTTGGGTTGGACAGAATCAGTTAGATAGTTGGCAATAATAAACGTTAAAAAAGAAAGTTACAAGATTTTGCAATTGAGATAACGACATCTTAATATATAAAAATGAATGTTTGTTTGTACTTTATGCGCGGCCATACCGTTGATCCGATTGTGATGGGGCTTTTTGGAAAATGTTCAGGAGATTCCCGGGATGAACATAGGCTATAAGAGAGTTGTGATACTCAAATCCTACACCCTTAAAAATCGCCCTTTGTAGTGGAAAACGTGAAAAAAAGTAGCTCTTTGGACGCTTAAATGGCTTACACTGCCTAAACCATAACTAATACACAAAATTAATGTACACAGAATTGAATATCTCAAAAACATCTACAAAAAAGTCTGCGACAGCATATGTTTATCTCTTACGGATAACTCACGATAACCATTTTTTGTCTCTCATTGATGCCAAGAAGATCGAGACAAGTAAGTAGATTCCTGTGCAAGCACAGCAGCACATAGCGGGTATTCTTTTACGGATAACTCACAATAACGAATGTTGTCTTTTAGGTCATTTATGCCAAGAAGATCGAGATAAGTAGATTCCCGGGCAACACCGGGTAATCAGCACGGGGAATCTTAAAATAATTACGATATACATTTATATATTTTTTATTTTGCTTATTCAACTAATCATAAGAGGTACATTAATTTTCGTCTTTCAGCTCACTTATGCCAAGAAGATCGGGATGAGTAGATTCCCGGACAACGCCGGGCAAACAGCACCGGGTATCCTAAAATGATTACGATATAAATGCTTCCTTCTACGTATATAAATAAACATAAAACACATTAATTTTCGTATTTCAGCTCATTTATGCCAAGAAGATCGGGATGAGTAGATTTCCGGACAATGCCGGATAAACAGCACGGGTTTCTAAAAAAAATATTAATTTATAATTATTTTTCCTTTCACTTATTCAACTAAACATAAGAGCACATTAATTTTCATTTATTTAGGCATAGCAGCGCACGCCGGGTATTTGTTAGTATCACATAAGAATAAAATAATAAGGAATGTACAATTGTCATATTCAGCATTTGAATGAAAATTGTTAAGCTATTATTGTAGTGTAACAATGGAGTTCTTTAGCAGCTCCGTGGCGCAAGCGGTTAAAACGCTAGCCTCTCTCAGCTGGGGTCCCGATATCGAGTCTCAGTCGCTCCATGTGGGTTTCATGGTGGACAAAACAGAGCTTGGGCAGGTTTTCTCGGAGTTTCTCCCGTTTTTCCCTGTCACAATTCCATTCCACCATTTCTCCATACTCACCTCATCCATTTCATTCATCTGCCCCTGTGGTGGTGAGTCAGGGTGGTCGACCGGTTCCCTTGTTATTCACAGACATCTATATAGGAGCCTCATCTCATCTCATCTCATCCCTCGACCCGACCTTGAGTTGGACACGAATTTAGGATATTTGTTTCATTTTAATGGAGTTCGTAAACATTATTTTGGAAAACAAATGCCAATAAATACAAACTTACGGTTACGTAATATACCAGAAAAAGTAACTTTAAAATACAGCAGTGAAAACTGGATTTTATAGTCGAAGTAGACATTCCGACTACAAGCAGCCCAAATGAGATTTTTACGTACACTGTTAGGTTTAACTAGACTAGACGACAAAAAAAAAAAAAAAGGCGGATGTTTGGGCAACATTAAGAACCATAAATATTATAGAAGACGATGCAGACTACTTCGGATAATTGATATGGTCTTTTTCTGTGAATGGACCCAAACTAACTACCAAACAAGCTTTATTGTACCAATCTAGAAGATTCAGAGATTCAGATGCAGAAGAAGACCAATAAAAGATAGACCTGACAAGGAAATCTTGAGACTTAGGAACAGGTTCAGAAAAAAAAACTAAAACCTAAAAATGATAATTTCATGATGATGGCAATTATTATTAGCCGAATAATAATAATAATAATAATAATAATAATAATAATAATAATAATAATAATAATAATAAAATAATATCTTCTTCTTCCTTTCTAGGATTAGGTCAATACGACCTGTTCCGGTCTCAAGTCCGTCGTTTCCTTGGCCATCCCAAAGATATTTTTCGATGTGGTTTCTAGGTGTTGATTGTTTTGGGTAATCTTGTATTGTCCATTCTGTCTAAATGTTCTTTCCATTGGCATTTGTGCTCTACTAGTTTATCGAGTATTGAAAATATCTCCAGTTCATTTCTTATTGATTCATTGTGTAATCTATCCATGCGTGTGCATCCTTTTACGGATCTTAAAATTTCATTTCAGTAGCTTGAATGTGTGAAATATCTTTTTTGTAAGTACCCAAGGTTCAGATCCATATAAAAGAACAGGAACTGCCATAATTTTTTAAAACCTGAGCTGTGTTTGTTTTCGAGTCTAAACTGCTATATTAATTCTTTTTTGGTTTAGTTCTAACTGTATTTCCTGTTCTTTTGTAATATTAGAAAGTAAATAATACAATTAAATAAAAATCACTAATGATGTTGATGAGTAAAATATTTTCTTAGAAATACAAAATGAGTAAGGTACAGCTTTAAATATTGATGAAACCTATAATTATTTAATCAAAATAAAAATAAATCGGCGACACATCAGTATGGAAGAACCAAAGCCTGCTGAAGTCTTTGTTGTCTCTGACCCTCAGGTGATTATATAATATAGGTTTTGGACACCTGTGAAGAAAAAGAAGATTCCTCTTTGAAGTTTTAAAAGTAAACCTTATTTTAGGTTCAGAAAAACGTTTTTGTTATTATATTATTAGAACTTATTTTAAATATTGATATTAATACCGGTTTATGTAGGCCTATGTATAAGATTTTTTATGGAATTTGGGTATTTTCTTCAAATCGAAAGCATTTATTAGCTACTTTTTTAAAGATTAGAATTAATGTGTTTTCGCTAGGTATCTTTACCTGGTAGTGCTGGATGGCTTGCTTACTTACATGATCTTCAGAGCTTTACCGGCGGTATCATTGCTGCCGCACAGGTTACCAATGCCGCACAGGTCGAAAGCGATAAGCCAGAAAAAAAAAGTATTTGATCTTTCACCTTAAAAGTATAACCGTCAAGAAACGCGGACATGGATTCAGCTGGGGTAAAAATTTCCGGAGGTAAAATAGTCATCCATTCGGTTCTCCGGGAGGGGACTACTTCAAGGAATCCATGGCAAAGGATTACGAGTATTTGAAAATAAATTTCTTAGGAAAAATCTGACCATAGAAAGATGAATAGACAAGCGAGTTCTGAACACTACATAACAGTGAGCTACATGACCTTTATAGGACATCATATATAATAAGTACAGTTCAGTCTAGTGGATTGCGTTAGGCAGGACATATGATATTAAAGGAGAATGAAACAGAACATGGAACATTCTTATGAGAAAACTATAGGAAAACGCCCAGTTGGTAAAGCAAAAATGAGGTGCGAGAATAACGTTAACCATAATTTGAGGGAAGTATATTATACAGGGGATGTTTGGAAAACATTACCCCAAGATAGGGATGTATGGGGAGCTTATATCCGCGCAGCCATGAACTTACAGGTTCAATAGTGCCAGTGAGTTAGTTAGTTCGCTTTTATTTAATGTTGTATTCGTATTTAATTTATTTTAATGATTGATTATATTTTATGGGGAATGAAAGAGGTGCATGGAAGCTTCTTGTAGGAAAACCTGAGGGAAAACGCTCAGTTGGTAGACCAAGAATGAGGTGGGAGAATCACATTAACTATGATTTGAGGGAAGTAGATTATACAGGGAATGATTGGAAAGCATTAGCTCATGATAGGGATGCATGGAGAGCTTATGTACGCGCGGCCATGAACCTACGGGTTCGATAGTGCCAGTGAGTAAGTAAGTAAGATCGATTATATTTTAGAGTGATTTTTTTACTTTTTTATGTGAAGATGCATTAGGTCTATCGATTTTAGTTTCTATAATTAATCCATCAATTGCAATTCCCGTATGCGCTACTGAAGCAATGAAAGACTTCAAATCAGTTTGGCGCATACAAATCAAATTAACTAAGTTACCGTCAACAATTTTATTCTAATAGAAATTCAAATAAAATGTGTCCTACATCAAATTCTCATTAACAAACTGTATAAACAAAGTAATTCATACCCCTTTAGCTTCAAACAGTTTTGGAAATTGCTAGTTAATGCGATAAAAATCCTAGTTTTAATTGTCTTAAATGGATTTCTCTACTTCACATATGAATTAACTATAAAGTTTTTCCCATTCAGTTACCAGGAATCAAAAGCGAAACTCCTTGGATTCTCTTAATATATGCTAAGCAGTACAACATATTTACCAATACATCATTTATCAGTAAATTTTCTGTTATTTTGTCATTTAGTTTCATTATTTTTTGTTGCCAACTACTCTCAAATAAAGTTAAACTAAAAATATGTTGAATTGTTATTCTTCCAGTTATATCATATGGAGTCCGTCGCTGTGGTCTCGAGGTAGCGTGCTACCTTGTTCTGAAATTTGCGGGGCTAATCATAGATTTATGCCAATTGTTATTGAAAGAATTTCAACAAATAAATTTATTAATTGAATTTCTAAATTAAGAGGGTTATCAGATGACTGAAAGCAAGTAATGGTCTCTTAAACGGGCCCGGGTTCGATCCCCGGTCGGGGCAGTTTTTCTGGGTGAGGTTTTTATCGGGGTTTTCCTCACCTGTAAGACAAATGTCAGGAAAAATTTAAGGCCCAAATGGTCCCAGAAATCATATGGCAATCATCATCATCATCATCCTTACCATTATCATCATCATCATCCTTCACCGGTGTGGAAAGCAAAGGGAAGCTACCACACCTACAATTCCCTAGTAAAGCTGCAAGCATAGCATGAAAATGTTACGATTGCAGTGAAGGACCTGCCTTCGGGCAGAATTACTATGGATGGATATCATATGGATGCGGGACTTGTCTCTTATTTTAAGGGAGGAGGAAATATTATGAGTATTTTACAGTACTTAGGATTTTTTTTATTAGAGAAAGACGAACAGACAGGTGAATGGAGAAGACTAACGTATTAGTGAGCTACATGACCTTTATGAGAAATTAGATGTAAAAATAATACTTAAGTCTAGTAGACTACGATGGTCAGGACATGTTACACCAATGAGAAATTAAAAAGGGGCTTAAAAACTTCCTGTAATAAAACAAAGAACTAAAGGACCCAATAGGTAGACCAGAATTGATATGGGAGAATAGCATTAGCTTCTAGTAAGGAAACCAGAAGAAAAGCGCCTATTAGGAAATAACAGAGATGGGAGAATAACATTATCCATGATTTGAGGGAGGTCAGTTTTACAGGGAATGATTGGAAAACATCTCAGGATAGGAATATATGGAGTTCTTATGTGCACGGCCATGAACCTGCTGTCTTTTCTTCAAATCGAAAACATTTATTGTCTACATTATTAAGATTGGAATTTATTGTACTTTCGCTAGACAAAAATAGACTAAAAATAGGGGCAAAATAATAAGAAATATAATTAGAAGTCAAAGCAAATGTTTGTTCCAAATTGGTTGGGTTATTATCTTAATTTTTGAAAATTTTTGGTTGCGACTATATATCTTTCGGCCTTATTATGTTAAGATTGTGAATTTGTGTTTTAATAATTCTTGCTCGAGAGTCACAATAAGTTATTTATTTAGGCTATATACACTAGGGAGGGCCGAAAAAAACTCATTTTTTTTATTTCGAAGTTGTTTGTAGATGATCAAATAATTTTTGCAGGGGATGAAGATGATATGAAATATATGATAAATAAACTAATGGAAGAATATTAAAAATGGGGACTGAATATAAATTTACAGAAAACAGAATATATGTGTTTGGGGAAGGATGTAGATGACCTCATACTCGAAACAGGGAAAATAACAAAATGTGATTTTTTTTAATATCTTGGGTCAATAATTACAAGTTTAGGTACCTGTGAGAGAGATGTACAGACTAAAATTGCAATGGAAAAAATGCAACTAAAACATTACATGGAATAATTTGGAACAAAAATATCACAAAGGAAACTAAAATGAAAAGTTATGAGAGCGTAATGCAAAATATTTTGTAATATGGAAGTGAAACTTGGTCTTTGACGGAAGTACAAAAAAATATAATTATAACAGTTGAATTTGATTATTTTAGAAGAAGCCTCCATAAAACAAGACAGAATAAAATAATAAATGGATTCCTTTGGAGAGAAATGAATGTCACCACATCGGTTGTTAAGAGGATTGAAAATCAAACGCTTAAATGGTATGGCCATGTACATAGAATGGAAAATGAAAGATGGCAAAAAATATATACCAATGGTCACCCCCTGGAATAAATAAACGTGGCACACCAAGATGGAAATGGAAAACCTACGTCAGAACTATAATGAATGATAGGAATAAGAGGGAGATTGGAATGATAGAGATAACTGGAAACTGAAGACGGCAAACCTATAAATGGGGGAAAGCCGAAGAAGAATAAGTTGTAATAGCTCGGAAAAGTTGTGAATTATATAGGCAAAAGAAAAGAAAAAAAATCAAAATCGGTTGACATCTTCCGGTCGCGCAAAGGCTCTAAAGTTTGACAAAATATGAAAAAAACTTCATTTTTGAGATTATTTCTTTAATTTTTTAATTAGATGTTTTCGTATTGTAATAGTTTGTAACGTCTTCAAATAGAGCCTAAAAACATTGTGTTTTAATTCAGTTTAGATCAGTTGATATCTTCCGGTTGCGCATAAGCTCCAAAATTTGCCAGAATAATGATCAAGTTATATTTTTACTTTTTTTTAGTATTTGATAAATAACTTCCAGAGTATTGATTGTCAGATCCCACAGATAGACATAAACGTGCTTAGCAAAGATCAGCAATACCTACTTTCTATTAAATATATATATATAATTGCAAAAATGAAGTTTTTTTTTTCATATTTTGCCAAACTTAGAGCCTTTGCGGGACCGGAAGATGTCAACCGATTTTGATATATAGGCCTATACATATTTGTTTACCTACCGGTATATAATAAACCAAACTCTCGCGCTACACTGTAGGCTGCTGTCCTCACATGTATTAATCACATATATAAACAGTAATCCATTATTTATCACAGGTAATCAAATTCGTCGCGATGCTGTTTGGAAACTAGTCCCATACACTAGCACAAATTACATGAGAAGATTTCTTCCCAACTGGGATTCGAACCAGCGGTCTGCTATGGGTATGCGCCAAGGCATGATGTCTACGATGGCTCGGCCAAGTTGAGAAATAATTAAATGAAATTCCAACCCACAATTTTCACTGATGACTAGAGAAAATTTGAATAAAACGTCAGTTTGGTCGAACGCGGCGTAAGCTTTTTTACTTAATAATACTATATTCAATTTTATTAAAATAAGGTAGTATTTATTTCGTTCAACCATTAATTGATCCCCCCACTAACAAATCATGAAAATAATTTTAGTGCAGTGGCTTCTCTAAAATATGTTATTATTCAATCATTATAATCCTCAATTTTCTTATTTGTAGTTATTTCAAAATCTATCACTGAAGTATTATTTTCATTTTATAATTATATAATTGAGGAGTTGAATGGAATATGGACATAACTCATGTTTTGCCCTTTTTCCGTTCAATGTATTTTTGGACTCGCCATTTTGTAGTTGATCAGCCTGAAAAGTTTCGTTTCGATATCTCGATTACAGCAGGTTCAGCAGCTGATTGTGTCAAATAAATAAACAGCAATGTTATGCATTTAGTTATATATCAATTGCTAATATATCAAAACGTATATTTCTTATTGCGTCCATATTCCATTCAACTCCTCAATTTATAGAATAAATATTCATTCGGTAAAGTGAATTAGTTTATAAAATTTATAGTGGATTCATAGACTTACGCTATACTTAAATTATATATTACGCTCTTTAAAAATTCAATGTATTTTTGGACTCGCCATTTTGTAGCTGATCAGCCTGAAAAGTTTCGTTTCGATATCTCGATTACAGCAGGTTCAGCAGCTGATTGTGTCAAATATATAAACAGCAATGTTATGCATTTAGTTATATATCAATTGCTAATATATCAAAACGTATATTTCTTATTGTGTCCATATTCCATTCAACTCCTCAATTTATAGAATAAATATTCATTCGGTAAAGTGAATTAGTTTATAAAATTTATAGTGGATTCATAGACTTACGCTATACTTAAATTATATATTACGCTCTTTAAAAATTCAATGTATTTTTGGACTCGCCATTTTGTAGCTGATCAGCCTGAAAAGTTTCGTTTCGATATCTCGATTACAGCAGGTTCAGCAGCTGATTGTGTCAAATAAATAAACAGCAATGTTATGCATTTAGTTATATATCAATTGCTAATATATCAAAACGTATATTTCTTATTGTGTCCATATTCCATTCAACTCCTCAATTTATAGAATAAATATTCATTCGGTAAAGTGAATTAGTTTATAAAATTTATAGTGGATTCATAGACTTACGCTATACTTAAATTATATATTACGCTCTTTAAAAATTCAATGTATTTTTGGACTCGCCATTTGTAGCTGATCAGCCTGAAAAGTTTCGTTTCGATATCTCGATTACAGCAGGTTCAGCAGCTGATTGTGTCAAATAAATAAACAGCAATGTTATGCATTTAGTTATATATCAATTGTTAATATATCAAAACGTATATTTCTTATTGTGTCCATATTCCATTCAACTCCTCAATTTATAGAATAAATATTCATTCGGTAAAGTGAATTAGTTTATAAAATTTATAGTGGATTCATAGACTTACGCTATACTTAAATTATATACTACGCTCTTTAAAAATTCAATGTATTTTTGGACTCGCCATTTTGTAGCTGATCAGCCTGAAAAGTTTCGTTTCGATATCTCGATTACAGCAGGTTCAGCAGCTGATTGTGTCAAATAAATAAACAGCATTGTTATGCATTTAGTTATATATCAATTGCTAATATATCAAAACGTATATTTCTTATTGTGTCCATATTCCATTCAACTCCTCAATATATAGAATAAATATTCATTCGGTAAAGTGAATTAGTTTATAAAATTTATAGTGGATTCATAGACTTACGCTATACTTAAATTATATATTACGCTCTTTAAAAATTCAGGTCAGCAACGTTGCAATTTAAAATCGGACACGAAAGGCCGACTTTTTTTTTTCAGTGACTTCTTATTTCAGGCTTGAGTTTGTTTTACATGCTGTAAATATACGACGCAGGATCCAACAGCTCTACTTCTCTTCCGAATAATGTCGTATCCAATATTTTTACGCCCTTTAAAATAAATCGACCTCGACCGTGTTTGAGCCCGCGAAATGTAGTATCATATATTGGTTGCATAATCTCCTTTGTTTGTGTAGTAACATTTATCTTCATGATATGAGAAAGAATAAATAGCAATCGGCATAGGAGAGACAAGTATGATAACCGTAGTCCACCGGAACCGACTGATCCAGCGTACTTTGTGTTGGTATGCTGTACCGAGTTTTGTCTGAAATTATTGTATACTAGATAATACCCGGCGTGTGCCTAAATAAATTAAATGTGTTTTTATGTTTAGTTGAATAAGTAAAATGAAAAATAATTATAAATTTATATCGTAATTATTTTTAGATACCCCTTGCTGATTACCCGGCATTACCCAGGAATCTATTTATCCCGATCTTCTTGACATAAATAAGCTGAAAGACAAAAATTGTTATTGAGAGTTATCCGTAAAATGATTACCCGCCCTTGCCCGGGAATCTAGTCATCCCGATCTTCTTGGCATCAATGAGCTGAAAGATAATAATGGTTATTATGAGTTATCCATAAAAGATAGACATATGCTGTCACGGACATTTTTGTAGACTTTTTTGAGATATTCAATTCTGTATATATATTAATTTTGTGAGTATGTTATGGTTTAGGCAATTTAAGTCATTTAAGTGTCCAAAAATTTCCAAAAAACACATTTTTCACTACAAAGGGTGATTTTGGGGGTGAAGGGGATGAGTATTACAACTCTCTTAAAGCCTAAAACCGTCCCGGGAAACTCCTGAACATTTTTCAAAAAGCTGCATCACAATCGGATGAACGGTATGGCAGCGCATAAAATACGAACAAACAAATAATAATTTGTATATCTTAGTTGTGTGTAAATTGTTCACTACATAAACCTGCTTGCAAAAAAAAAAAGATTATTGATTTTCTAACTTTAACTTTTTAAAACATGTTTTATTTATTAATATAGAGAACATTGATGCGAATATTCAAGTTGAGAAATTGAGAAAAAGGAGATCTGACATACTTACCACATGCCGCCCATATATTGGTAAAATTATAGCCTGCCTCTGTGATTGGCATGTGTAGATGTGAGACCAGCAATTTGCTGGTAGGTCGGAGACCCTCTATAGACCTATCGCGTCATGGAGAAAGAAGGAAAATGAGGCGAATATACAAAATAAATTTGTGACGCACAAATAGACTTCATTCCTCATCCCTTACACACACTAACTTTTTTTTTCCCTATTTGAAAAATGCGTTTGTAGTTTGTACATTTTATTGACA
Source organism: Diploptera punctata (assembly GCA_030220185.1). Classification (NCBI taxonomy): domain Eukaryota; kingdom Metazoa; phylum Arthropoda; class Insecta; order Blattodea; family Blaberidae; genus Diploptera; species Diploptera punctata. The sequence continues at coordinate 1,400,021 of JASPKZ010002683.1, read as the reverse complement.
AAAAGTTTTTTTTACAGAAATTTATTTTCTAGTCACTTTGACCAATACGCTTTGATTGACGCTTTGAAGTTGCCATTTGTTGTGTTTGCAAAGAAAAAAAAACCGTTTCAAAATTAGCAATGCCGTATTTGTTTGGGGAACTAATACATTTTATTTCTTTTTACTATCGTCGGTTGCGCAGTGTTATAACATGGACCTAATGTTAAATTTATGTTCATTAAACATTTTTAAACATATAAAAAGTACAATAACTAGCTCATATACTTATATCCCTTTGCCATTAAATAATTATGCACAACACTCCTTATTTTTTTTTGCGAAAAAGTCACTTACAGCCCTTTGCTCCCAACCGTCTCAATTGTATGTCACTGTCCTTCCTAATTAAAACTTCCAATCGCACCCGATATCGAATCAGGAATTCTAGTGTGGAGAGCGTGGAATTCTTGCTAGTTTTTAACTTTTTGTATCAATTTAATTCTATCTTACATTTAAAGTTTGTGTGAAAATATCGACTACGTCTTCTTGAGCTCGATTTTACTTGTTGCTAAGTTTAAGCTCACGCTATCGCATTTTCTTATAAAGAAACGCGATGATTTGGATTTAATAATACATGTACTAGGGTGTACTGGGTCAGGGCTGATTGGTTTCAATTTCCTCTCTGGGTCACCACGTCACGACCTCATTTAGGCAAAACTGTCAAATTAGACACACGTAAATCTCTTGCATACTTATCCACAGGCCTCAGTTGAAACACGAATATTTTCACATATCAGATTCGAAGTAAATCTTATATAGATCTTAAAATACAAGAAACGTGGCTAACTTTGGTGTAGTAGTGAAAAAAATGGTATTTTTGTTCCATTTGATATACTACTTTGGAGCCTTAACCTCCTGCCACCACAAAGACCTCCGGAGGCCTGTAATGGGATCACTTTAACTTTACTTTTCTATTTTAAGTTTTTTTTACTTTATTTACATATTCGAAACCTCCCCTACCTAATTCCCAACCTTACCTGTACATTGGTACACTCTGCTGTTAACTAACGAGGTAATGGGGGCCGAATAACTGCGGTATAACCGTTCCATCAAATATGGAGAAAATTCCATATTTTGAACTCTGACTAGAGGCTATAAGATAGCTACCCTAACACTAGTCTTGCTCTGTGAATGGCTGATAACCAACCCAGGTGACTTCTTATTGCTCGAAAAAACTAATCAAAGGCCGGAACAAGACCATCTTCGTTAGGTTTACCGTCACAGGCCACATTGTCTAAATGGATTTGTTCATGATGATAACAATTCATCTAAATTTTTTGTAACCATTCTTAGCAATAGTATATATAATTTTCTCTTCTTTTTTCTTCTACATCGTAGTTTATCTTCTCACCTACGTTTTACGTGTCCCACGCCACGCGGATCTTACATTGAAAAATGCGTTCTCTTATTCTGCTATTCAAAAGTATACACCAAAATACTTATTCTCAGCTTACTATCCTATCCTCCAATTACAATTTTGATACACGATCGCACCAGAATGTCCTGTGGGTATATCGTAAGATTTAGTCTAAGAATGCTACATGTTAATATGAAAATTGGTCCTTCATTTTCCAGTGTTGTGTTAGTGTCTAGATTGTTATTGAGTTATTGATTTGTAGTTATTCACTGTAGTTCCATTCACTTATAATGTTTATTATAGTGTCTGGAAGATTTCATTTATGAACTGGATTGTTCGTGCCATTTTATTACTTTTCGCAGCATTTTGTTGGGGTTCTTCATGTGCACTGTAAGGCTTGCTTGTCTTCGGACAAGGGCAGTTCGGTGAGGCTGCTTTTCCAATTCTATGTAGAAACTGTTGGAGTTTTCCATGGTTTGTGAAGAATTGTGGGAGTATAAATGTTGAATTTAGGTCGGTTTCTTGCCTGTTATGATGGATGTTCGAGAAGAAGAGATTTGTTTGGTGGCCTTTGTGTGATGATGTGTATATCGCGTTCCATATGTTTGTATAGTATTCATAGAGCCTTTTTTTATAAAATGAGAGTGGTAGTCGGTCGTATAATATTGTTCTTTGTGACTTTGAGTCTGTTTTTTGACAGGAAATCTGCATTTTTTTTCCCCCCGTATTGACAAGTGGCCTCGGTTGAAAACTCCTAATGATTCTCACGGACATGATAAAATTTTATATTTTAGCTGATGTATCAATTTCATTATCTTAACTGACTTGGTTCTTAAAAATTTGAACGATCGTACTTGATCAACTAGCTATAATGTTGTAGACATAAATTTTATTACGAATAGGTTCCCGCCCTTCAAGCACAGAATTTTTGTTCTACTTGTATAAATGTTCATGCCATACTGTTTTGTCAAGGGTTGAAGTTGATAGTTTGCTGTAAACCATTTTCAGTGTTTACTAAGAGTTCTATGTTATCAGCAAATAAAAAATTATCTATACTTAAGTTGATTTTGTAAATAATTTGTACTTTTAGCAGAATCTGAAAATGAGCTCCAAATGGTAGCATATAAATTTAAATTAATAGCCAATAGATATAATTGTAAAATATCAATAAATAAGTCAAAAGTATTGACATTTATTGGTAAATATGGAATTAGATCAAAAATTGTACTGGATAACAAAATAATAGAACAAATATCACATTTCCAATATTCAGTATGTGATATAACTTACAGAGAAAATAAAGATATAGAAAATAAAGTAAATAAATTCCAGGCTATTTGTGGAACCATAAAAATAACCTTAGGTCGGAAAACAAGGAAAGATACGAAACTTAAATTATATAAAACAATGGCTGTTCCTTTGTTGTTGTATGGAAGTGAAAATTGGATAATGAAATCAAGGGATAAAAGCAGGATACAGACTGCGGAAATGCTGTTTTTACGTAATGTGAAAGGATGCACAAGAGCGGATAGAATAAGGAATGAAACTATACGAGAAGAATTAAATATATATAAAATTGAAGATAAAATCAGCGAAAATAATAAGAAATGGACAGAACACTTAATGAGAATGAACAACGAAAGAATACCAAAAAGAACCTTCCTGTATAATCCAGAGGAACAAGAGATGTTGGCCGACCACGTAGAAGATGGACTCCACTTTTAACTTCGCCGGAACAGGCTGCATAGCCTAAACCTTGTAGTAGAAGAAGAAAAAGAAATAATTTGTGAAATGCCATATACTAGTATGCGGTTGCTCCCAAGTTCAAATCTGGTGCCAACCAACCTGAATTCTGTTTCGTGGTTTAATCGGTTGTAGCCAGGATTTCTCAGTTCTGTGTTTCATATATCTCTTGCATAAGGACAAGCTGCCAGTGTTGTAAGTTTAAATCAACGCTAACCATAAAAATTCAATGAATGAACTGGACTAGATTGGAACAAGTCTACCAACGTAACGGGACCAATTACTAAATAATGGTAACAACTTGTCACTCTCTTGCAATGAAACTCATCATTGTCTCATAAATTTCCCCCGGAGGATTCCATAGAATTTTATCTAATTTTGGCTTAGAGCCCAGTTTTTAATGATTTTTTTTTTTAGAATTCTAACACATCAATCTGTGTTTCTCTTCCTACTAATTTCCAGTGTAAGACAAGGTATTTTTCAAACTATTTTAAAATTCTCATTAATTATCAAATTTTACTTTAATAATTACATCCACGCGGTGGATGAAGCGACGTCTGACATTTTCATAAATTCTATATTTGAACTTTCTTCGCCTGCTGCTCGTTCGCTTCATGTGCATTTGAATTTCTCCTGCCACCGAGGAAGTGGAGACTACATTCGACTCTAATAACACTGGTCGACAAGGTTTTCTTCACAAGAAATCTGATTAGTGAATCTAGTGCATTTTTTCATACTGAATTCGGATATGTAGTCAGAATTTTTCCATCAGGCACAGTTTTTTGTGACAACTACTTTTTTTTAAAATTGATTTTAGCATTCTCTTTGACTGTCATAGGAACCTTTACCTTGTGTGTAGCGATTTTATTCAAGCTGTATTTAAGGGCTGTCTTTGATGAGCACGGTGAGCGTTTTCATCAGCAAATTTCCACAATGGGAAAGAGGTACCAAGGCAAGTGGAGTTCTAATATGCTGGCTGACTACTGTTGGACCAAGAAGAGAGATGTTCCAGATGCAAAATATGCCCGAACATCACTATCTACCACTTTCTAGGTAAGTCAGAATGAGTTAGAGTTAGATGGATTTTATTAAAAATTATAAAAAAATATAAATGAATATCACAGAAAACTCTTGTCTGATAGAGAAAAACTGAAATGATATTTATATTCAGGATGAAAAATACTTCTAAAATATCATATTTTAATTATTGTGAAATAAAAAAGTTCATTTTTGTCGACCAGTGTAATCTGCCTTAAAATGTGTTATTTCTTCTTTTAGAAGCATGAGGCGCAAGATGAGGTTGCAATGTCCCCATTCTTATCTTTTTATCATTTGTATCACTTAAAAAGTCAGAAGTAAGTTTATTTTGCCATGATTGTGATTTATATGTTCATACTCTGCTATTCAGAATTACACATTCATCCACACCAAGTTTTTCATCTTATCGCTTTTACCTCCTATCCTCGAATCACAATCTGAATGTATGCACCAGAACATGCTACTGCTATACTCTGGAACTCCAGACTGCAAGATAATTTGGGCAGCCAGATTTTAGCTGCTTTAAAAAAAATTGAAATATACTTGTTGTATGATTAGTCTCTCAGCAGATTAATTTATGTTTTCTGATCTCGCGTTTCTCTAATAATATTAATTTAGTTCATTTCAATTTTAGTTTAATTTGTACAAGTATTTAGGCCTACTTATTATTTATTCTTTGTTGTGATCGTATGTATTTTTTCTGTACCAGTATTTTTTCACTGGTTGAGTCGAAGAGAAGGCTCTACGGCCTTCACTACGTCAGTTCAAATAAATTATTATTATTTATTTTTTCTAATTAGATGTTAAATTTGGTTTACATATTATGAGTATTTGATAAACATATATTAATGATTTATATTCTTTTTGGTAAATACGTTGAGGGAAAAATGAATGATGTTGTTACTGTCCAGGTATTGCCGTGTTTGAATGTTTTTTTTACTAACGTGTCCACCATCATGTCGCGCCGACCCGGACAACAACTTTCACGAAAACAAGGACCTGCGGAAGTCTACCTGATTCGTGATCTACCATCTGGGCGTTTTCCCTCTGGTTTTCCTACAAGAAGCTTCCATACACTTCTTTTATTCCCCATTCGTGCCACATGCCTTGCCCATTGCAATCTACGAGACTTAACTGTTCTTATTATATCTGGCTTCCTATAAAGACCACGTATTTTTCTCCGTTCCCTTCCTGTTCATCTCACTTTGGTCCAAACATTTTTCTAAGAACTTAATTCTCAAATACTCGTAATCTTCTTTCCTCCCTTAAAGTAAGCCATAGTTTCGCAGCCATAGGCCTGTATAACTGGGTGAATAACAGTTTTATATATTTTCAGTTTAACGTTTTTGAAAGTAGTTGAGGCAAGACTTCCTGTAATGCATAATAGCATGCATTTCTAGAATTGAGCCTATGTTTAATTTCTTTTACGCATCTGATTCCTATTTGATTTGTAATTATTGTTCCTAGATATTTGAATTCAGCCACTTCTTCAAAATTTCCCTTATTTGTCATTAGCTGTCTATTTTATATAATGTACAGTATTTCTATGTGTGAATATATATTTTGTTTTATTGATGTTTAGTTCCAGTCCCAATTTCTTAGTGTTACTCAACAGACTATGCCTGTTAGCCCTTAGTATCAGTAAGAATATTTTGCGGGTAGTTTTTTGAAAAAATCTTTACTCCTAGTAAATGTTACCGAAATTCCTCATATCGACTCAGTAGTGTGTATGGAACGCACAGCATAAATGATTGTCGTAGATAAAAACGAACACTAGAAATAAAATGAGTGCGGGATAGAAAAAACCTCTCATTATACAAAATAAGTTTGAATTATTTTTTTCTCTCAAATGCTTTCCGTTTCTCTTCCATTCATTGTTATCTTTTTTCTTGCCCATACTGAATCTATATGTAGAAAAATGTATTATTTATGACAGTAGCTGTGATGCAAATACGAGGAAAGCTATATTTTCTTGCGCATAAAGCGCCGTTCCGTATTGTTCCGTGTTCCCGCCATATCAGCGTGCTTTTATCATGTCTTACATTTTTTGTGTGAATCCAGTACATTCTTTTTAGATTATTGCTTTAATATTATGAAACAAATGTTCCACACAATAAAATATATTATTTGAAAACGCAACAATCTTATGTTAGATATATAAAAGTAAATGTTTGCTTTATGTGAAGATATATTTTTATGGCGTTTCAAGGGAAAATACCGATAAGAACTAAAATTGTTATTAACAACAATATAATAGAACAAGTTAATAACTTTACTTATCTTGGCTGCAATCTTTCGTACGACACATGTAAAGACATAGACATAAAATTGGTCAAATTTCAAAAACTTATAGGAACAATAAAAATCATTCTTTTCCGAAAAGTACGTCCAGATACAATTCTAAAATTTTATAAAACAATGGCTCTTCCAACTCTACTTTATGGTTCTGAAACCTGGACTCTTACTACAGGTAAATTAAATAGGATAGTAGCTGCAGAAATGAAGTTATTAAGACCTTTAGCGGGTTATACGCTTTATGATCACATGCGTAATGAAGATATCCGCAAAGCTCTCAACACACCAGCAATAACTGAAATCATTCAAAAATATCAAAATAATTGGCATGAACACCTTCTGAGGATGCCAAACAATAGACTACCTCTGCAGCTATTGAACTACAGACCCACAGGGCGAAGAGACCCAGGAAGACCTAAGAAGAGATGGAGGGATCAATTTCTTTCCTGAAGCGGAACAGGCCAATTGGCTTAATCCATGCCTGCCATTGATGATGATGATATTTTTAAAATTACTTTTATGATATTATGCAGTTTTTAGCATAACAGTTGGGGATTGTTTGAGAAATTATGCACTGCCATAGTAAAAAAAAATACCGGCAAATTACTGTTGTATAATGTAATTGCCCACCTAGTTATAAAACATCCCTCTTACCAATAACCCATGTATAACTTTTATACAAGGTTTATACACATCTCAGTTGGAAATAATACTAATAAACATTGTATTAGCTATGCAGTGTATAAGAGGTGTATAACTTTATATGGGAATCATTATACATGTCTTCTCCCTTATATTAGGATTGTATAACAAGAGAAAATGACGGGCTCTATAATTAGCTGATTGTTGTCTTGACTGTTTGATGGGTACATAAAACAAATAATAAGGAAATTATACATGATCTATATAAGGCTTATACAATGTATAACTAAACAGCTAATGAAGGCCTGTATAAGTGATTTTTATTAGTGAGACTATTAATGTGCAGTTTATAGTACATATAAGTACGAAAAAGTAAAGAAATTAATTTTAATTGGACACAAAAATAATTAAAAATTAATTATATAGACAATAGCGATTTCATGGCGCAAGCGTTGTTAGTACTATAATTAGGATTATGAATCCAAAGGTATCTTTAATGGAAAAGTAAGGATGAAAGGGAATTTTATCAATATTTCTGTTTAATCCTAGAGGGTTATTTCACCCTGTTTGAGGTTAGACGCTCGCCTCTCACCTCTAGGGTTTTGATATCGAGTCTCGGTCACTCCATGTGGGTTTTATGGTGGACAAAGCAGAGCTTGGGCAGGTGTTTCTCGGGGTTTCTCCCGTTTTCCCTGGCACAAATTTCATTCCACCATTTATCCATACTCATTTCATTCATCCGCCCCTGTGACGGTGCGTCAGGGGCGGTGAGCCGATACTTTTATAGTTCACAGACCTCTATAAATATAGGGGCTTCATCTTATCTCATCCCTCGACCCGATCCAGAGTTGGAAACAAGTTGAGGATATTATTCATTATTATTATTATTATTATTATTATTATTATTATTATTATTATTAACGTTATATAAACAGTATGGATCCTGCTGCAAAGATAGCTGTGAAAGATGGATAAAATATAATTTCTAATGCATTAGAATATTCGTGATAGAGACCGGTCACTTAGCCTTTTTTGGTATTACTACCTCGAATTCCATTGGGATCGTTCATTGCAATGTGCTGCAGCATCTGATAGAATAAGAGGTAAATTGGGCAACGTAAATTAAAAATAGCTAACACAACGGATCTGATCTAACTCACTGGCACTATCGAACTCGTAGTTTAATGGCCGCGTGGACATAAGCTCTCCATACATCCCTATCTTGAGCTAATGTTTTCCAATCATCCCGTGTATAATCTACTTCCCTCAAATCATTGTTAATGCTATTCTCCCACTTCATTCATGGCCTACCAAATGGGAGCTTACCCTCTGGTTTTCGTACAAGGAGTCTTCATGTTCCTCTTTCATTCTTCATTCGTGCCATATGTCCTCCTATCACAGTCTACGAGATTCAACTCTTCTTATTATATCTGGTTTCCTATAAAGATCATATAGGGTATATGTCGTGTCTTTGTTAAGGCTCGAATGGCAATGGATACGTAAAATTACTTAAGGATGGGATTAAATTGATGATAATAAAAATAATAATATTTTATCTTTATATTTCGATATGTTGGTTTGTTTTTTACGATGCTGTTAACTTGTAGCTTAATAGTCAAAGTGATGGATTTAAGATTCGAACACTGATGGTTCAAATCACGGCAGGCGACTTTTTGTCCGTCGCCGTGGCGTAGTCGGTAGAGTCCCTACCTTCCACTCCGGCAACCCAGGTTCTATTCCTGGCGGGGTAGGGGATTTTAAATCTCTACATTGGGTCTGGATGTGTGTGTGTGTGTGTCCTATCCTTGTGTCTATATGAGAATTAAAGAAAGTTAACAAACAGGTAAAACAAACAAAGAAAAGGGTAACAAAATCGTCCGTCGCCGTGGCGTAGTCGGTAGAGTCCTTACCTTCCACTCCGGCGACCCAGGTTCTATTCCTGGCGGGGTAAGGGATTTTAAATCTCCACATTGGGTCTGGGTGTGTGTGTGTCCTATCCTTGTGTCTATATGAGAATTAAAGAAAGTTAACAAACAGGTAAAACAAACAAAGAAAAGGGTAACAAAATCGTCCGTCGCCGTGGCGTAGTCGGTAGAGTCCCTACCTTCCACTCCGGCGACCCGGGTTCGATTCCCGGCGAGGTAAGGGATTTTAAATCTCCACCTTGGGTCTGGGTGTGTGTCCTGTCCTTGTGTCTACATGTGAGTATGAAATAAAGTTAACAAAAAGGTAAAAGAATAAGGTTAAACAATGGAGTAAAACAAAAAAAGGAAAAACAGCGTAAAGGAAAAAAAAAAAAAGAGAAAGAGAGAGGTAGGCCCTATATTCAGCACGTAAGAATCCGTTCTCTAATTTTTGTTTAGTCTTAACCTTTCCATCTGTTTATATTTACACTGGGAAGTTGATATTGAAGGTAGAAACTTTAAAGTAGGCCTAAATGTAAAAACAAAGCTACTGCTGCTGTATGCATTGCTTCTTCTCTTCGATAAAGCAGTCTGAGAAAATTGCCTCGAGGATAGAAATTCGAATTAAACAGCACTTGAGGTCGGGCTTCCCTTGTGGTAGAAAAGCTAAAGCAACGCGTTATCCCGAAAATGTGAAGCGTTCACAAGGTTTTGGGGGTAGTGATGCGGTACAGTTATAACTTGTAACACTGAAAGAGTGAGAGGGGATGGTTTGTCCACTTTCATTCCACCCTGTTGCTAAATTATTATAACCCTGTTTCTCTCGTGTTTTGAATTTTGCACACGAGAGGGCCAGACCACAATTCGCCCCACATATAATAAACTTGATACATGAGAATTATATACTGCAGCATACTTTCTAACTGTGCGTACATAGAGATAGCTAATTTTAGAGTTACATGGGCTGGAGAAACCACAAAAAGCCTTGAGAAGAATACAGTAACTTTACATGTGTTTATATTCATGATCAGGGCCGTACTTCTGTATTCAACCTCTCAGGACTGTCGTTATTTTGCCGTCCCTGTTTCACATGTGAATATTTGCAATATACATTCACTCTATTTTAGTTTATCCTCTTTTTTGTGGGTACTTTACGAGTCCCACACCTACTGGTCCTTACAGGGATGCAATCTGTGAATAAAGGATTTTTACTTCTTAATAATATATCATATACTCTTCTGATCATGCAAGGACATGAAGGAACTCCTCTGATGAGTAATTAGGTAAATGCTGGAATCACCTCCTAAACAAGACGATCACTCAAGACAGGATAAACAGTTCACTTATAGTAAACATGGGGCATACAATATGAGGTATTTATTATTATAGTTTTTTAATAACCCATAATTTTATAATATGTAATTTAATATAGCTTAGGCATATATATATATACCGCTGTAGTCTCGAAGTAGAATGCTGCCTTGTCAAGCAGCGGGCCCGGGTTAGATTCTCGATCGGGACAAGCTTTCTGGGTAAGGTTTTTTCGGGGGTTTTCCTCGCCTATAAGACAAATTTCTGGAAGCTTTGAGGCCCAAACGGTCTGCGAACATCATCTGGCCATCATCATAATCCACGAATGGAAAGCAATGGGAAGCTACCACACCTATAATTCCCTAGTAAAGATGCAAAGCATGACATGAAAAATGCTATAATTGCAGTGAAACACTTTGAGGAAGTGGCTGAATTCAAATACTTAGGAACAATAATCACAAACAGGAATGAGATGCACAAGGAAATTGAACATAGGCTCAATTCTGGAAATGCGTCTTATTATGCATTACAGAGACTTTTGACTTCCCAACTCCTTTCAAAAAACGTTAAACTGAAAATAGGCTATATAAAACTATTATTCTACCAGTTATATTATATAGATGCGAAACATGGACTCTTACTTTAAGGGAGGAAAGGAGATTACGAGTATTTGAGAATAAAGTTCTTAGAGAAATTTTTGGACCAAAGAGAGATGAACAGACATATGAATGGAGAAGACTGCATAACAGTGACTTACATGGTCTTTATAGGAAGCCAGATATAATGAGAACAGTTAAGTCTCGTAGACTGCGATGGGCAGGACATGTGGCATGAATGGGAAATGAAAGTCATGCATGGAAGCTTCTTGTAGGAAAACCAGAGGAAAAACGCCCAGTTGGTAGACCAAGAATGAGGTGGGAGAATAACATTAACAATGATTTGAAGGAAGTAGATTATACAGGGGATGATTGGAAAACATTAGCTCAGGATAGGGATGTATGGAGAGCTTATGTCCGCGCGGCCATGAACCTACGGGTTCGATAGGGTCAGTAAGTTAGTTAGTTAGATAGAAAACCGTGTCTAGGCAGAACACTGTAAATAATATATATAGTGTTTTCTGAGACTATTTAACTCATTCCACAAATGCTAGTCAATGACCAATCACGTTTCAATGAATGTTGTTTTACAACCAATGACAGTCGTGTTTCACCTCGCTCATTATCGATTTATCTTTATCAGCTCCTGCTTTTGTGATAAAGAAAGCTCCTCATATTTAATGTTCTGAACAGGTCAAAGCATTATTTTTCTCAAACAAATACATTGAATATAGCAAATAATGAAAAGATTCCTTAATTTTACTGAGTTGTTTACTAAAAAAATAAATGAATAACCCGTAATGTTGATTATGATATATAGTTTGATGTGTTTCATTATTTCTCCACTTGGGTGCACTCTTACAATTTTGCGATCTTATTTGGCAATACATAATATGATCAAGCAGCAGTGAATGAACATAACCTCACATTTCTGATTTGTTTTCAAACATCGCCGTTTACATTAAATATATAAATATTTTAAAATAACTATAGTTAAACAATGATTTGTGAGTAAACAGATTAATTTTATTCGTTAAATAGTCCTAACAAATGCCACTCTTGATTTCCAAATTATCTAGATAAATTCACTCCTCACTTCGTTAGTCGTGAATTTATCGATAATTTGGAAATCACTCGTGGCATTACTTACGATAATTTCTTATCCTCCTACTTTTCCTCATTCACCTTCTATTTAATATTTTGTTAAATTATTATTTTATTATTATTATTATTATTATTATTATTATTATTATGTTTTATTACAATTAAAGTGAAATAGTGGAAAATCTCATAGAAGCACAGATATATTTGTGTACAGAGATGTACTTGAGTGGGAGTTGGGAGGAAGGGAGAGAGTATCCTCTGGACGCGTTTCACTTACATCTGTGACGGTAGAGAACCAACGGCCCAAATTACACCCGAGGGAAGTTCTTGCCAGAAGCAGAATCTACTTCATTACTAAGTGTACACATTACTCAAGACGCGTGGAAATCAGTGCGTTTTAGTTTTTTTTGTGTGTCTTTGTGTCATGTGATATTCCAGCCTAAGCTTCAAATTATCCACTATTCACTTCTTTGCCCCTCGATTTTACAAGAAAACGCTTCGAGTGCCTCTCCCTTCCAAATTGGGGATTTTACCTATCATTACCGACGGTTCTTCCAGAAATTATGTTTATGTATATATATATATATATATATATGTGTGTGTGTGTGTGTGTGTGTTGCAGATTTTCGCTGATATAAGTATGAATATGAAAGTTTTCTTGGGTTTTCCGCAGCTTGGATTCAAGTTCGGCATGATCCCACGTTCCGAAACGTCGGAATCAGTGGCCAGATGCCGAACTTGAATCCAAGCTGCGGAAAACCCAAGAAAACTTTCATATTGATATATATATATAGTCCACCGATGTGGTCTCGAGGTAGCGTGCTGCCTTGTCACGCAGCGGGCCCGGGTTCGATCCCTGGTTGGGACAGGTTCCTGGGTGAGGTTTTTTTGGGGGGGTTTTCCTCACCTGTATGGCAAATGCCAGGAAGCTTAGGGCCCAACGGTCCACGAAAATCATCCGGCCTCCATCATCATCATCACTCCAGGGATTAGGCAATTGCCCGTTCCGACTTCATAATGCATCACCCCAACATCTTCTAGGTCTTCCAACATCACGTCTTCCTCTTGCTTGATTATTTCTTGCTGACAATCGATATCTATCCTTACTCATTCCATCCATATCAATCCATTTCTGCCTGTAATTCGTGACCTTATCCAATAAAGGCTGTACTTTCAATTCTTCTCTTATATCCTCATTTTTTATTCTATCAAATCTTGTACATCCTTTAACTTGTCTTAGGAACCTCATCTCCGCCGTCTGTATTCTATCCTTCTGTTTTTTCATTGGAGCCCAAGTTTCACATCCATACAATATTGTGGGAACCGCCATAACATTAAACATTTTTATCTTGGTTTATTTTCTAATTTTATTTTTGAATGTTCTCTGTATTGTTCCACACACCATCTGAAATTTATTTATTTTGGAGTCAATATCTCTTTCCACATTGTAGCCAACATCACAGCCCAAATATTTGAAACTAGACACCTGTTCTATACTTTGATTTTCTAAAATAATTTTGGATCTCACTGAATCTCTTCCTCTAAAAGCCATGGTCTTTGTTTTCCTTACAGAAATCTTTAGATCATATAATTTACATATTTCATTTAATGCATGCATAGATTTCTGTAAGTCGTCTTCATTTTTCTGTATTATGATTACATCGTCAGCAAATAGAAGATTATTTATGCACACTTTATTATCTATTTTTATTCCTGGATTCACTAAAACTTTCCATTTAATTAAAATATCGTATATATATATATATATATATATATATATATATATATTAAACAAAGTGGGTGATAAACTACATCCTTGTCGTAACCCAGTATTTGTTTTGATTGTATCTGTTCTTTTGAATCCGATATCTATAATTATATTTTTGTCTTCATATAATTTCTTTATTGTTTCAACAAGGCACAGCGGGTATCCTTTCATTCGTAATATTTCCCACAATTTTTGTCTGTTTACTCGATCGAAGGCCTTATCCAAATCTATAAATCCTATGTGAGTTTCTAAGTTATGTTCTCTTCTCTTTTCTATGAGTTGTTTCAGTGTAAAGACATTGTCTATACATGACCTTCCCTTTCTGAATCCACTTTGATTTTCATTTATTATTACTTCTGTTATGTTTCTCAATCTATTATTTATTATTTTCGTATATATCTTGTAGCCAGTATTCATTAAGCTAATCCCTCTGTAATTCTCGCAATTTCTCCGGTCTCCTCTTTTAAATATATTCTTCACAATTGCTGTTTTCCAAGTGGTTGGAATCTCATAGGTCTGCCAACATATATTAATTACTTACTTACTTACTCACTGGCACTATCGAACCCGTAGGTTCATGGCCGCACGGACATAAGCTCTCCATACATCCCTACCCTGAGCTAATGTTTTCCAATCATTCCCTGTATAATCTACTTCCCTCAAATCATAGTTAATGTTGTTCTCCCACCTCATTCTTGGTCTACCAACTGGGCGTTTTCCTTCTGGCTTTCCTACAAGAAGTTTCCATGCACGTCTTTCATTCCCCATACGTGCAACATGTCCTGCCCATCGCAGTCTACGGGACTTAACTGTTCTTATTATATCTGGCTTCCTATAAAGACCATGTAGTTCATTGTTATGTAGTCTTCTCCATTCACCTGTCTGTTCATCTCTCTTTGGTCCAAAAATTTTCCTAAGAACTTTATTCTCAAATACTCGTAATCTCCTTTCCTCCCTTAAAGTAAGAGTCCATGTTTCGCACCCATATAATATAACTGGTAGAACAATAGTTTTATATATTTTCAGCTTAACGTTTTTTTGAAAGGAGTTGGGACATCAAAAGTCTCTGCAATGCATAATAGCATGCATTTCCAGAATTGAGCCTATGTTTAATTTCTTTGTGCATCTCATTCCTATTTGTGATTATTGTTCCTAGGTATTTGAATTCAGCCAATTCCTCAAAATTTCCCTCATTTGTCATTAGCTGTCCATTTCCATTATATAATGTATTTCTACGTGTGACCATATATTTAGTTTTACTGATATTTACTTCTAGTCCTAATTTCTTAGTGTTACTCAATAGTGTGTGCGTGTTGGCCTTTAGTATCTTCTCGCTATCGGCCAGTAGTACTACATCATCAGCATAAACTAACAGCTTATTAATACCATTCAGTTGTAAGCCTTCCTCATTCTCTAAAGATTTAATGGCATGCTCTAGTACAAAATTAAATAGTAGAGGAGATAGTGCATCTCCTCAACATATATTAATTAAATGAAGTATTCGTAGTTTACACAATATTCCACTATATTTGACTAACTCCATATTTATATTATCTAATCCTGTTGCTTTCCTATTCTTAGTGGTTTTCAGAGCCATTTCTAATTCATTTATGTCTATTACATCAATATTTTCCACTTTTATTTATTCCTCGTTGTTCTCTTTTCCATCAATTTCCTCCTTTTTCCAAAGTTTTTCATAATGTTGTATCCATTCTTGTTCTGGGATTATATTCAGTCTGGCAGAATCTTTCTCAGTCTGGTTTAGATGTTTCACTAATTTATAACCTATTTCTTGTCTTCCATATATATCATGTTCTACTGAGCTTATAAATTTATCCCATGACTCCTGTTGGGTATTTCTTATAATGCTTTTAGCAATTCTCCTTTTCATTTTATATTCTTCGTAAGATTCTTCTGTTTTCAGTCATAAGTATGTATGATATGCTTTTTGTTTTTCATTCACTGCATTTTGTATATTCGCATTCCAAGTTCTCAAACCCTTCCTATTTTTTTATTCTCTTTTTCTTTCCTAATATCTCATTTACTGTTTTATGTATTAAATTTGATATATTTTCCCATTCAATATTTATATCTTCTGACGTCTCTATCTCTGATATATATTTATTCATTCTGCTTTCATAATGTCTAATACTTTGATCTTGTAAGAAATATACATTATATACTTCTTCTTGGTTTCTTTTGTTCTTTATGTTATTTTTCCGCCATTTAGCTATTATGTTTATTTTACTTATCACGAGATAGTGATCAGAGTATATATCGCTGCCTCTATGTACTCTAACATCTGTTCCCAAGGCTCCAAGCTTGTTGTTTACGATTAAATAGTAAATTATTGATCTTGAGTTATATCCACTTCTTGTATATTTATGTATGTCCTTTTTTTCGGAAATAGGTATTCATTTTTTTTAATTGATTATAGGTTGAAAACTGTCTCAAATCCTGTCCATTATCATTTATTGTTATTTCTCCATTATATCCTATTACATTAGGTATAGGGATATTGCCTACTCTGGCATTTAAGTCTCCACTTATTATTAGATGATGATCTTTTGTATATTTATCAACTAATGTTTGTAATTTTTTTTTCTTCTTTCTTACCTTCCTCTGGGCATACACAGCAATTATCATCATATATCCTCTTTCAAGTTTAAATCTGGCTATCAGGATTCTTTCATTTATAAACTCATAGCTATTCAATTTGTTCTTCCATTTTTCATCTATTAAAATTGCTACTCCACACTGCGCTCTTGTTGTCTGTTCTACTCCGCTATACAACATAGTATAGTGTTTTAAGTCCTTTGTTCCTTTTAGTTTCTTTTTTGTTTCTGTTATTGTTGCTATAATTATTTATTTTTTCTTTAATTCTCTTTCTAATTCTTCTTCTTTTGTATTTATTCCCGTTACGTTCCAATTTCCTAATTTCAAAATGTCCTTTATTCCAAATCGTATCCTTTTATCTTGCTTGGGTCTGTTCCTTTTATGACAATCCGGCTGATTTCCATGAAGCTTCTCAGTAAGATGAATGTCTCCTGGAAGCGTTACGAGCGCTTCGCAGGACAAGGATGGTGGAAGGGCTGCTTCCTCTGAGCCTCCAAACATGCTCCTCTGGGTATCCGCCCTCCAACAGAGGGCTGCTTCTTTTCGCTCTTCAAGCCCTACAAGTTTAGCTGTGCTATTCCTTGTCGCCCTGTTGACCGTTGAAGACTTGACGAAGATGTGGCCGCCCAATATGGATACAGACGCCATTCCCTCGTTGTGAGCTATTAGTTCCCCTCGCCTCTTACCCACCAGCAAGATTAACCTAAGTCAGTCTTCCCCAGTAGGGTCGTCTGGTTCATCGGGTACTAAGCCCCCCCCACCACGTCAAGGTGATAGCTCCTGGGGGGGTCCATCATCATCCTTATCATTATCATCATCCTTCACTGGTGTGGAAAGCAACGTGAAGCTACCGACCTATAATTCCCTACTAAAGCTGCAAGGCATAGCATGAAAATGCGGTGAAAGACCTGCCCTCGGGCAGAATTACTATGGATGGATATAATATATATGCGCCAGGAGAGGCCTTAAACCTAAACATAATTTAAAGAGGTGAATATGATATTGATGATAATGATGGCCAGATGAAGTTCGGGGTCCGTTTGGGCCTTATAAGTATCCTGACATTTGTCTTACAGGTGAGGAAAAACCCCGGAAAACACCCAGGAAACTTGTCCCGAGCGGGGATCGAACCCGGGCTCGCTGCGTGACAAGGCAGCACGCTACTTCGAGACCACAGAGGTGGACTCAAGTCTCTTTGTTATAACTAACTAACCAAGCAACTAACTAACTCACTGGCATTATGCAGTTCATGTTTGTGCGGACATAAGTTCTCCATACCGATATCAAGCTAATGCTTTCCAATCATTCCCTGTATAATGTACTTCTCTCAAATCATACACTGCTCAAAAAAATTAGGGGATATTGTAGAATAACCTATTAAGACTATGTTTTTCGGAATAGTATTAGATGCAATCACTTTCTATTACTCCAAGATAATGTAAATAAGAGTTTGAAGTTGTTACGTAACCTCGGTGCCACACCAGAGGGCAGTGTCTGTACTGTTGATGTGAAAGGGCGGTGTGGGGGTGAATGTTTTGTTGCTGTTTTTAAATCCAGTCCAGTTTTCAGTTAGTGAATGACTTGGCTTAGGGACAGTGATGCCTCGACAACGTGATTTACCTGAACCAATGGCTTGGAGGGCCATAGGAAGGATGGAAGCTGGACAGACACAACAAGAGGTGGCACAAGCCATTGAGGTGTCTCAAATCGTGATTTCCAGTCTTTGGGATCATTTTCAAAGAACATACTGTTCACAGAAGAGCCGGACAAGGTCGACCAAGGGCAACAACAGCAAGGGATGACCGTTACCTCTTGTTAACAGCCCGTCGGAATAGACAGCAGAATGCAACTCAACTGCGAAATACACTTCAAACAGCAACAGGACGCAGGGTGTCAACTCAAACTGTCCGTAATCGACTGCATGGAAGTGGTCTCTATGCCCGTAGGCCCATGGTGTGTACCAGGTTAACTCCACAACACCGTAGAGATCGCAGAAACTGGGCGGAGGAACATCGTGGGTGGAGGCATGCTGAATGGAGATCAGTTTTTTTTTCTGATGAGTCGCGATTCAACATGGAATGTGATAGTCGGCGTGTATTCATCTGGAGAGAAAAAGGGATACGAAACAATCCAGCTTTTGTACGTGAAAGATCCCCATATGATGGCGGTGGATTGATGGTGTAGGCAGGAGTCAGTAGTGGTGGACGTACGGATCTCTACGTTATCCAAGGTGGTACTTTGACTGCGGTAAAGTATAGAGATGAGATTCTCCGACCTTTTGTCGTGCCTTATGCTGATGCCATAGGCGATTCTTTTCTTTTTATGGACGATAATACACGACCCCCACAGAGCTGACTTGGTAGACGACATGCTGGAAGTGGAGGGTATCGAGCGTATGCAATGGCCAGCTTCCTCCCCGGACTTAAATCCGATTGAGCATGTGTGGGATGCATTAGGCAGGTGCATTGCAGGCAGACCAACACCTCCCACAACTGTTCCAGAGCTGCACATTGCTCTTACGGAAGAGTGGCCACGTATCCCCCAAGAACTCATTGCTAACCTCATTTCATCAATGCCATACAGGTGTGAGGCAGTGCTGGCCGTTCGAGGAGACCATACAACATACTAAAGAAACATTTTCACCCATGTTAATGTTGCTTTGTTTGTTTGCCATATTCCTAATCAGGATCTCTTTGACATCTGGTGTGGTAGAGAGGTTACGTAATGACTTCAAACTCTTGTTGACATTCTTTTGGAGTAATATAAAGTGATTGCATCTAATACTGTTCCTAAAAACATAGTCTTAATAGGTTATTCTACAATATCCCCTAATTGTTTTGAGCAGTGTAGTTAATGTCATTCTACCATCTCATTCTTGGCTCAGTTTGTTATATAGTTTAAAAGTGATCCCACTACAGACCTCAGGAGGCCCTTGGGGTAGTAGGAGGATAAGGCTCCCACTCTTTCTAGACAATCGGCACTTGATGTCAGCCGGGTTGTCAGCCCTGCGTGATGGCCGCCTTTACCCCAGAACAAGTGTCCGGTACTCATTTTAGTTAGAAGCTGGGTCGACCCCAGGACCATGGTGCCACCAGAAGGTTTGGGTCAGTTTAAAAATCCTGACCCCACCGAGACTCGAACCCTCAACCTTCCGGCTTGTAGCGCAGTGTCTTAACCATTACGCTACGGCGTGCCTCAAGTTTGTTATAACTTACTGTAATTAAATAACAATAGATCTGTAAATTTATCTTATTTTTAAAAAGAAACATATAGTTTGAAAAAAAATTAATAAGTGTAACTAATGCGTAAACTTGAAAAGATAGTTATGTATAATTTTATGCGCTGTCGCTTGAAAATTATATTCATTTTTATATTTGTGTTTATATTTTTCTAAACGGCGCAGCGTAAATTCAATTAATGTACAATTGATCACTTTAACAATTTTATGTAAATAAATAAATTATTCCATACTGATCAGCTATTGTATTGATGTTTTAATTTACTGTTGGTTAAAGTAAAACTCATGTTTTACAATTTTCTTAACAATTTCGCATGGAAATAAATTAATGTACATTCTAAACACCACGTTCATTGCTGTAAGAGCACATTTTATTTACATACTAAGTAGGCCTACATATTTAATTTTTTTTCACATGTAAAATACATGCTTATATTCAAAGCTTAAGGTTGTAGAATGTTGGTACCATAATATAATTTATATAATGTATTCTCTTTAGCTTTCGCAATCTTTGTATGCATTATTATGCCTTTGAAGACAGTTCACCGCTCACGGGAAATCTGATACTACAGGACTCCCGGTCGCTCTCGCTTGCATTCTACTCCCTCTCATGCGTTTGGGATTCCCCTCCCACTCCTCTGAATACACCAAGTATCTCCATAGAAGCAGCGAGAGAGACTAGAAAGTTTGGGGAGCGAGATTCGGTTCTTATACTATATTCCATTGCACTTCAGATCTAGAAGATATGTCTACCAGGCGGATGCTTGGCTCACATACATGGGCCATTTGCCAGAGGTGGTCGATCATGTAGCCAGTATTGGGATGACGTGTGGTTAGCATGTCGGGTCCCTCAGCTGTTTACTAGTTTTCTCTATCTAGTTATTGTCTGTCTTTCTATTTGTCTATACCCGCCCATCATCACGTCGGATTGAAGTGTGCTCCCTCGCAGTAGTTGCTTGATCCAGCTAATTAGTTACGCTTATTTTCATAGAAATGTCAAATAAACATAGGCCTATTATATGCAAATAATATATTAGCCTACTTGGATGTAAAAGGCCAATTACATTTTAATAAGATAAAAGTTAAAAATTAAAATGTACCTGTTGGCAGGTGTCGTCGTGCTCAACTTTGTTAAAATTATGTATATAAAATATTAACTGAGGCCTTTCGGAAGTTAACTTCCATCATCAGCAGGATGAGCTTCTGCTACTACTAGTTGTTGTTTACGACGATGTAGACTCTGTAACTGCTACAGACACTTGGAGTCTACATCGTCGTAAACAACTAGTAGTAGCAGAAGCTCATCCTGGTGATTATGGAAGTTAACTTCCGAAAGGTCTTCAATTAATATGTTATATACATCATTTTAACAACGATGAGGACGACGGCACCTGCCAACAGGTACATTTTAATTTTTAACGTTTATCTTATGACTATTCACCTCAACGGAATTTGATGTGAATTTTATTAGTATTGGATTACATTTTGATCAGAGTATCTAATTTATGCTTGAGGTTCATTTACGTGGCCGAAAATCTTCAGTTTCAAGACCTAAGGTTCCTGCAAAGAATTGTTTGGGTTCTAAAGCCACCAATTCCACTTTTCGTGCTTCGGGTTCCGCACTGGGCGGATAGAATTCTTTAATGTGGTCTATTTTCAATTTATCCACCACTTCGATTGACTACTTTACGTACCATGATGTATTTTGGTATTATGTACAGAGAGGAGTATAGGATGGATGTATGTTTATGTATTTGTATAGTGTAAAGTGTGTTGTACGAGGGATGATAATGAAGAGAAGAGAGAAGATAAAACCTGATTCCGATACATAGACCATTCCTGTCGAAAAGCACCAAGGGATGCTACAAAGCTTAACGTCCCCATACGACGGATGAATCGCTACAAACAGTACTACAAGCCATATTAACATATATACTACTGAGTAGGGATTTGTAGTTTAGTAGTTCAGGAATCTGGTGTACATTTTTTATAAATTGAACACAAACACCCTCCTGTCCCCGAGATTAAACATTTTACATTTAAATAATTAAATTTACAATTAAACGTTTCATAATATCTGTGAGAGGTCCTCGCAGAACTTAGCTATTGGATTTTTCTATCCTGAAAAATCAATTAATGTGTACCCTGCTGTTTTTCTTGAAGTATCTCATCTCGTCTGTTTCTATTTTTCGTTAATCACTTCTATTTGTTGAAACTGGACAGAAGTGATAAACGAAAAATGGAAATACCCGAGATGAGTTTCTTAAGTTAAACAGTAGGGTGCACATCATGGGATGAAAGAAAAAGAGGAATGAATCAATCATAAAATATTTTGGAATCTTTAATATTAGACAATGGGTTGTAGATAGAAAGAAGGATTGGTATGCACATTTACAAGAGATGGAACCACATAGAGTAGCTAGACAGGCATATGGATATAGTCCTACAAGACTCCGTGATATTGGACGTCCGAAGAGAAGATGGATAGATTATTTATGTACATGCGGAATGGTTCTAAAGATCCACTATAAAGAAGAAACATTTTCAACTTGTTTGTTAGAGTTTCTCCCACAGAACTTAGCCATTGTTTTTTTTCTATCCATTGACCCCGAATGGGTTTGAACCCGCGACCCTGGGGATCAGAGTCTCACTACAGTGATGATGTCAAGAAAATGTATTCTTCATTGAATGTATTCCTAGCTCTGGTAAAAAGTCACCGATGACAATGGAGAACTTATATCATCAAAACATTTATAAATATTCTTTAATAACTCTGAAAGTTTATCATAAGTAATGCCACGAGTGATTTCCAATTTATCTAGAGGATTTGGAAATCAAGAATTGCATTTGTTATGACTATTTAACGAATAAAATTAAGCTGTTTATTGACAAATCATTATCTATCTATCTATCTTCGGGTTTTTACAGCTGCTGCCGTCTTCCCGTGCCAAACCTCCAAAGCCTACGGTCTTGGGCATCTTCGATGCTTAGCCCTCTAGCTTGCATTACTGTCTTCATGTTTTCCTTCCATGTTAACCTTGGTCTTCCTCTTTTCTTCTTTCTGTTAGGATGCCATTCATATAGTTGCTTCGGCCATCGCTCATCTTCCATTCTTAAAACATGTCCTAACCACTTTAATTCCTTTTCCTCAATTCTTTCAATTATGCTTTCTTCTGCTTCCATTTTGTTTCTAATTTCCTTATTTGTGACACGTTCTAATTTAGACTTTCTGGCACTTCTTCGTAAATAATCCATTTCTAGAGCTATTAGTCTATTCTTGTAGTACTTATTGATTGTCCATACCTCACTTCCGTACATTGCAACAGATTCCACCAATGTTTTACCAATATATTTTTTTGTGTCTTTCCAAATATGCTTATCCCACCATATGGAATTTAATGATGATATTATTTTGCTACTCAATTCAATTCTATGTTTTATGTTCTCTTTGCCTATACCTTCGATGTTATCCATAATCATTCCCAAATATTTAGTTTGTTTCACTTGCTTTATTTGGATTCCATCTTCCAATACTAAGTTTTCTCTTTCATTGCTATTTATTGCCAGATATTCTGTTTTTTGTAAATTTACTGTGAGACCCCATGATTCATATGTGCTTTTCAACCTTTTTATCATGAATTCCATATCAAAATTGTCTTGCGCTAAAACCAGTTGATCATCGGCAAATTGTAATGTCAGCAAAAATCTATTGCCTATTGGGATCCCCATACCTTTGCAGCTTTGTTTCCATTTCGTTAATATAAATTCTACATAAATATTAAATAAAATTGGTGATAGACTGCACCCTTGTTTCAATCCCTTTGAGGTGTTTATAGGATTAGACATTATATTTCCCATTTTAACATAAGCGGAGTTATCTTTATAGGTTTGTTTAATAATTTCTATTAGGTTTCTGTCAATATTGTATTTCTCCAATACTTCCCATAATTTGTTCCTCGGAATTGAGTCATAAGCTTTCTCTAAATCTATCATTGTCAAATGGGTTTCTTCTCCAACTGCAGTCCGTTTTTCAATTAACTGTTGTATTGCAAATATATTGTCAACACATGACCTTCCTGGTCTGAATCCATTTTGATCTTCTCCTAATTTGTCTTTAACATCTTTTTGTAACTTTGTTTTTAATAACTTCGTAAATATTCTATATAATGTGTTATTTATACTTATTCCTCTGTAGTTTTTTGCGTCTCTTCTATCGCCCTTCTTGTATATTGGTACTATGTAGCTTATTTTCCATTCATCAGGAATCTTCTGTATTGCAATGCACTTATTATACAAGTCCCTCAATCTACCTATTAAATTTTTTGGGCCATATTTAATTAACTCATTTGGTATGTTTCCCGGCCCTGGTGCCTTTTTATTCTTTAGGGTTTGAATTTCTAATTCTATATCTATTGTATCAAATTCCAGGGCGTTCATTTCTATGGATGGATTTTCTGTTGTTTCCATAAACTCATTTCTAGTTTCTGACAGTAAAGCTTTGTAATGTTTTTCTGCGTCTGATTTTGCTAACAAATTTATCTTGCTGGGTCCTTGGTTGGTTTTCAGTGTTTTTAGAAATCTCCATACTTCTGATGATTGTGATCCTCCTATATAACTTTCTATTTCTTGGCATTTGCTTTTCCATAATTTGTTTTTTTCTTCTATCACTTTCCTTTTAACTTTGGCGTTTGTTCTCTTGTATTCTATCCAATTTTCTGTTGTTTTATTTGCCAACCATTCTAAGTAGCATTTTTTCTTCTTTTTGGTTAATTCTTCAATATCATCATTCCACCAATCTTGGGTATTTTGTTTTTTATTTATTGTGCCTAATGCTTCTTTTGCTGCCGAATGTATTATTTCCTTTAATTGATTATATTCTTCTTCTATGTCTTCCTTGTAATCCAAATTCTCAATTTTAATCCTCAGTCTTTCTTTATATAAGTTTTTGATACTATCCTGATTAAATAAATACAGTTTAAATTTTTCTTCCTGCTTCGGTTGCATTGTTGATTCCCTTGCTTCATCATGCACTTTTTTCCCTGTAGGGAATTTGGGGATGATCTGTGCTGTGAGTAGATAGTGGTCAGAACCACAATTTGCTCCTCTTTT
Organism: Diploptera punctata; assembly: GCA_030220185.1. NCBI lineage: Eukaryota > Metazoa > Arthropoda > Insecta > Blattodea > Blaberidae > Diploptera > Diploptera punctata. The sequence continues at coordinate 1,375,264 of JASPKZ010002683.1, read as the reverse complement.
AACCCTTGAGTCCTTAATAAATAAGGAAGTATTTTGCTTTACAATTATGTAGTCTATTATTGATTTCTGATTGAGACTAGGTCGTTCCCAAGTAAATTTATGAATATCCTTATGGTCGAAAAATGTGTTTACTATCTTTAATTTATGTTGTTTGCACATCTCTATGATTCTATTTCCATTATCGTTGACTTCTTGTTCCCCATATTTTCCTACTGCTTCATCATTGTTTCTTCTACCCACTTTCCCATTTAAATCTCCCATTAGTATTAATTCTTCATTACTTCGTATTTTCTCTATTTGTTCCACTAATACTGAATAGTACTTTTCTTTCTGACTCTGTGCAGCATCATCTGTTGGTGCGTAGACTGCTAAGAACACCATTGTTCTTCCCATAAGCTTCATTTTAATCTTTAGGCATCTTTCATTAATATGTTCATATTCTGTTATGTTTTTACTGTATTTCTTTTTTACAAACATTGATACTCCTGCTTTAGCTCTTTTTGATTTATTTACACCTGACCAAAAATGTATGTAGTTTCCTAAATATGAATTTCCCGATCCTTTCTTTTTTGTTTCCGTCACTGCTGCAATATCTATATTGTTCTGGAATAATTCTCCTGCTACTTCATTAATTTTGTTTCTAATTCCTCGTACATTCCACGTGCCTATATTCAATGTCCGTTTTCGTTGCTTTTGTCTTTCATACTTTTTTCTGTCCGGCTTTGATTGATTTGGTCTTTTAGCATTTTGTTTTTTTTTTCTAATGTGTGGGGAGCTGGCCCACAGCATAAACCCCCAACCTGGAGGACCAGGAAAATTTCTGTCTGGGTTTTCCTCCCATAGCCTTTGAAGATCCCTCTTCACCGCAAGGCAGCGTTTCTCTATTTCCCTTAGAGATAGGGTTGCCTCTTCCGCCAGATCCGCCGTGATGAAGGACTCCTTCTGCGCCGACTCTGCCGTTGAGGTCTTCACCGTAACCCTGGCTAGGGGCCCTTACAGAGTACTATCAGTCGGAGCCAACTGAACCCTGGTTTTTTAAAGAGGTTGTTACTCCTCCCCCTCCTCCTTTCTCATCCGGGCTTGGGACCGGCCATGGCGGAGTTACAAATCATTATTTAAATATAATTATTTTAAAATATGTATATATTTAATGTAAACGGCGATGTTTAAAAACAAATGAGAAATGTTTCGTTATGTTTCATTTGTTTATCCACTGTAACTTGATCATATTATGTATTGCCATATAGCAATATTGTAAGAATGCAGCCTAGCGGAGAAAAAATGAAACACATCAAACTCTATATTATAACCAACAGTATAGGTTATTAATTATTTTTTAGGAAACAACTCGGTAAAATCATTATTTAAAACACAATTATTGAACACACAATTATCAAACGTGTAGTTCGAAGGAATTTGTTCATTATTTGCTATATTTAACGTATTTGTTGGAGAGTCAGTCACTACAAAATAATGCTCTGTCCTGTTCAGAATATTAAAAAGGAAAATCTTTATTTTAGTAAACAGAATTAGATAAATAGCGAGATGAAACACGACTGTGATTGGTTGTGAAACAAAATTCATTGAAACGTGATTGGTCATTGACTCCCATTTGGGGCATGAGTTAAATAGTCTGTATAATTCTGTTCCGCTCTGTACACAAGTTACACTTTATGTTAGGTTCTTTCAGTTTCTCATATAAGCGGAACATAGGAAATAAGCTGTAATAGCATTGAAAATCGATATCAACAATAAAGTGCAAAACCACGGGCTATGTTCGTCTGCATGGTTAGCTGTGGCTATTAGTTTATTAGGTCGTCAGTAATGGGAATTCTAGAATTATTGGGAGATGCAAAAGCTAAAAAAGGATTTAGTAAGCAAGACAATCATTGATGGTTTCAAAATAAAATAATGTTAACGTAATTAGTATTGAAATCTCAAATAACACTGAGCAACAAAAAAGAAACCTATTTTTGTCTCAGAAAGAAAAATATGTGGTTCTGATAGTATTTTTTCTCCTGAATTCAAATATGATATGGGTTTTTCTCCATCACGACAAGGTTTCCGAGAGATTCCATCCTTTTAGCCACTCTCTGAAGTAATCTTGGTGGAAAGGCCCTGCGGCTAGCCAAATTAATGACAAGCGGTGAGCGATTCCTTTTGGTTCTCCAGGATGTCCTAGAAAGGAGAACCCCGGGTTCCTGCTTAAGCGTTAGCCCCGGTGTGATTTAGATATGATTAAATACCGGTATAATAATAAATAATAACGAATAACCAGCATTCCAACCTGCATGGTAGTGGCAATGTGCTCCGACTTGTGTTTAATTTCGTGATTTTTGAAAATGGCGCTTGTGGCCGTCAGCCAATCAGAGGCTGGTGATTTTTTAAAGTGTGAATTTTTGTATTATTTTATTAGGATATCGTGATCGGATGATATCCAAGGTGTTCTTGATGATTGTTTTAAGCTAACACTTAAATGTTATTAGCTTGGTTTAATTTGAAATTATTATTATCGCGAATTATGTGTTAGCCATTCGCGTGGCTGTCTGGGGATGCCACGCCCCTTTTTGGAAAATGTGTTATTTTGTTGGATTCGAAATATATAATTATATTATTTCTTTTCTGTGATATATTATGTGGTACTTGAATGCATTTGATGTATTTTCAATTAAGTTTGATTATTTAAAATGCCTAAAAAGCAGTAGTGTCTCTGAGCCAATCAGGAGGCTGTGTGATGTTGCCACGCCTATTTCGTGGACTTGTAAAATTTTTCGTTTAATTTTTTTTCGCGAAGTTTGCACATTAGCAGCCCAAAGCCGATCCAGGGAAGTTCGCACCCTATGATGGAATAAAGTAAGTCCGAAAAACCAGCGCCAAGTCGAAATGAAATCTTTCTCATCCTCTTTACCCGGCTCAGTGAAAATTGGGAATGAAATTTACTGGTGGGAGCTAGGGGACCACTCCGGCATTCGCCTTCACGCCAGAAACCTTTAGCAGAGTAGTTATCTGAAAAAGAATTGATAATTAATCCTTTTAGCCAGGAACCAAGCATTTCAGACTGGTTTTTTGATAACTTTAAATCTCGTATGAGATCGTTAAGATCTTCTTGAGTCAATAAATGAGGCTCAGATAAACAGCTTTGTTCAAAAGTTGTATCACCAAAATCTGTTTCTTCGTCTTCCTTACTTCCATCAGAATCTGAGCTCTCTTCATCTAATGTCACATGTTCTGGAGGCTTTGGTATGGGCAATTCTTCGCAGTGTGGAACTGGTCTCATTGCAGATTGCAAGTCACGGTACACCACTGTATGTTTTGATTTTGACGTAATCCCTTTAATGTTTGTTAAGCAGAAAATAAATGTAAATTATATTTTGTAATCTGTTGCTATATGAAAAGTTAATACTATTACAAAACGCGGCATGCTTAGAAGGCCCTTGGCTTACCTGTCGGCTGCTGTCCCACATGCATATGTGTTAATCACAGAGGTGGACAATTATCTAATCCGTATAAGGGTGACATACGGTCAGCTCTCTGATCCTCCAGCCATTAGTTTTTTAACCTGAATCTTCTAATTATTATAGTTACGCAAATAGTTCATAATGTTGGCCAATATGGGATCGGCCGAAATTTTGTGAGAATATTTAATCTCGAACCAGCGCAATTCCTGGAGCTCGATACCACGACATCATGCCTTGGACCACTCGTCTATGGCGCGGGACTAAAAGAGGAATAATAATAATAATTATTATTATGATTAGCCAAATGAGGTAAATTTAGAGCAATTGGGTAGTGTTAGACGGGAAACCACCAAGTTACTAAAGAGTAAAAAGAGGGAATATTTGAGAGAGAAGATTAATGATCTTGAAATGAATGCAAAAATTAGGAACATTAGAGAATTATATCAGGGAATTAGTATAGAGAAGAAAGGGTTTCAGGCTAGAACAAACATAATTCGGAATGAAAATGGGGATATGATTGCAGATTCCAAGAGTATATTAAATAGATGGAAAAGTTATTTTAATCAGCTATTAAATGTACATATAGAACAGGACATTGAGGAGGATAAGTTACAGACAGCAGAAATGCTAGTCGCAAAGCCAAGTGCCATTAGAGGTTGAAATGGCAATTGAAAAATTGAAGATGTATAAAGCATCAGGTTCAGATGAGATCCCAGCAGAACTGATAAAATCAGGGGAGAAAAATTGATGGACAAGATACGCTGGTTACTTAGTATGATTTGGCAAAAAGAAGCTCTTCCAGATGAATGGAAGGAATCAATTATCGTACCAATTTATAAGAAGGAGATAAAACTGATTGCAACAACTATAGGGCATCTCATTACTTTCAACTTCGTACAAAATTCTAACAAATATACTAGTAAGCAGACTTACTCCCTATATTGATGACATTCTAGGAGATCATCAATGTGCATTTAGAAGAAACAGGTCTACAACAGATCAGATTTTTAGTATAAGACAGATTTTAGAAAAGAAATGGGAATATAATGGTACTGTACATCAACTATATGTAGACTTCAAAAAAGCATACGATTCAATTAAGAGGGAGAAGTTATATAGTATCCTGCTGGAGTTCGGAATTCCCAAAAAGTTAGTTAGACTTATACGAATGTGTCTAAATGGCTCAACGAGTAGGGTGCGTGTAGGCAAACAGTTTTCAGACACTTTTGAAATCCAGAATGGGTTGAAACAAGGAGATGCACTATCTCCTCTACTATTTAATTTTGTACTAGAGCATGCCATTAAATCTTTAGAGAATGAGGAAGGCTTACAACTGAATGGTATTAATAAGCTGTTAGTTTATGCTGATGATGTAGTACTACTGGCCGATAGCGAGGAGATACTAAAGGCCAACACGCACACACTATTGAGTAACACTAAGGAATTAGGACTGGAAGTAAATATCAGTAAAACTAAATATATGGTCACACGTAGAAATACATTATATAATGGAAATGGACAGCTAATGACAAATGAGGGAATTTTGAGGAATTGGCTGAATTCAAATACCTAGGAACAATAATCACAAATTGGAATGAGATGCACAAAGAAATTAAACATAGGCTCAATTCTGGAAATGCATGCTATTACGCATTGCAGAGACTTTTGATGTCCCAACTCCTTTCAAAAAACGTTAAGCTGAAAATATATAAAACTATTATTCTACCAGTTATATTATATGGGTGCGAAACATGGACTCTTACTTTAAGGGAGGAAAGGAGATTACGAGTATTTGAGAATAAAGTTCTTAGGAAAATTTTGGACCAAAGAGAGATGAACAGACAGGTGAATGGAGAAGACTACATAACAATGAACTACATGGTCTTTATAGGAAGCCAGATATAATAAGAACAGTTAAGTCCCGTAGACTGCGATGGGCAGGACATGTTGCGCGTATGGGGAATGAAAGACGTGCATGGAAACTTCTTGTAGGAAAGCCAGAAGGAAAACGCCCAGTTGGTAGGCCAAGAATGAGGTGGGAGAACAACATTAACTATGATTTGAGGGAAGTAGATTATACAGGGAATGATTGGAAAGCATTAGCTCAGGATAGGGATGTATGGAGAGCTTATGTCCGCGCGGCCATGAACCTACGGGTTCGATAGTGCCAGTGAGTAAGTAAGTAAGTATTATTATTATTATTATTATTATTATTATTATTATTATTATTATTATTATTATTATTATTATTATTATTATTATTGTAATAAAAATATAGTGATTTTCCACCGCTGTCATCTCGAGGTACGTTGTCTCGAACACAATGAGCCGGGTTCGATCTACTGTGGGGACAAGTTTCCTGGATGATTCTTTTTCCGGGGTTTTTACTCACCAGTAAGATAAATATGTGGAAACAGTCAGGTTCAAATAGTCCTCGAACACCATCTGACCATCGTAAATATCTTAATACATTCTCTTTGTTTAGTATGAATACAGATCACTGCTTCATTGGGGGGGGGGGGATGAGGAGAAACGGCGTCCTCCCTAATATTTGGTGTGGATTTTTTACTATAATTTACAATAATAATATTATTATATTATCGGAACCATCTGTAAGTAATTATTTTTTTGTCAGAATCTTTAAAAACGTTCTTTCTATATTGAGTATATAGTATAGGCCTACATTCTTTATGAAACCTCCTGTAAAGGTGAGTCCCCCAATTTTTTTTTTCAACTAAAATACTGATATAGGTCCTACATTATAAATTAATGATGTGTCTTATCTGGGAGGTGACCCTGGCTATGAGCTGATTATTCATCCTGAAGGTCCTCCATGTCCTTCAGTGGTCGAAAACTACAGCCTTTGAAAGAATTAATGACCCACACATAATGGTTTAAGTCCCAGAACGAAGCTATTGCGCATGATCGGAGGTCTGCTACTTGGTTTATATGTGCACAACTATTCGAGAAACTAAAATCCGTTCTATTTCGTTGTGTGTCCTGCAAGGGAAAATAATTAAGTGTAAATAAGTAATGCGGTAAATGCTGTAAATAAAACAAAGCAAATCAATTTAAAGAATACAAACAAACTGAATTAAAATAAGAACGAGAGAGGAAGTAGAAAAAAGCATAGCATGACAGCGGGATTTTGCATTAGTTGTGGAAATAAACAATCTTGGTATTCCTTGTGTTTCATAAACGAAATAATGATATGTTACAGTCATTACTAATTTTCTATATATGCCCTATTTCCTTTAATTAATTTATTTCCCTATAGACCCTATAGGCTATACAAATTAATTTATTTAAAGAAGTCCCGCGCCGTAGCCGAGCGGTTAAGGTAGGAAGCCTTGGCGCAGAGCTACGGGACTTGCGCTGGTTCGAGTCTCCATGGGGGAAGAAATTTTCTCATGGTATTTCGGCCAGTATGGGACCGTGAGGCAATTGGGTAGCTACAATAAGTAGCGGCTCCAGGTTGAGGAACCAGCTATAACGGCTGGGGGACTCGACATGCTAACCACATGTCACCCCTACACTGACTGTTGATCATCCACCTCTGTGATTGACACATGTGGATGTGAAGGGCCAGCAGCCGGCTGGTAAAAGGGCAAGCGCTGAAAAGTGGAAAGACCCTCAATCGGAGTCTGGTAACGTGTAGGCATTATGGAAATTAACGACGTTATTTAATAAAAAATCTTCCTGACCAGGATCGAACCTGGGCCTCCATCGTCGAAAGAGAGCATCTTACCGACTGCCCCACTGATGCGAATGATATGAACACTTCATGAAGAAATGCGCCGCCCGATTTGAACTCAAAGGAGACAGTAACAACTTACTGGTGTGAATCGCTCTTCAAACTTTTAACTTTCCATCATCAAGAGTTGCGCCATCAATTTTTTTTTGAAAAAGCTGTAAATATAGGCTACAGAATTTAAAATCCTTTCCTGAGATGTATCCTATAAAGATTCGGTAGGTGTGGGTTACGTATAAGTTCCTGTAAAGGAAGAGTTTAAACTAAGGAAAAGAAAGAGAGAAAGAGAGATAGAAGAAAACTTAATGAATTCCTTACAGAATATTAAAAATAATATTTTTATTATACACAGAATTACAATTTTTCTACATTTTCTGTGCTTAAAAGTTTTATATTCTACTTCCATTGATTCCAGTCCACTTCTCGTAGTCTTTGTTGTGTCATCCCCGCTCTCATTTATATCTGTTTGGATGTCTTCCTCTTCTCCTAGAAGGGCATTATTTCCTATATGTTTCGGGTAAACTTTGCTCAGACTAATGATGATGATGATGATGA
>JASPKZ010002683.1:1247500-1365000 GCA_030220185.1 Diploptera punctata | reverse complement strand
CATCATCATCATCCTTATCATTATCATCCATTACCAGTGTGGAAAGCAACGGGAAGCCACCACACCTATAATTCCCTAGTAAAGCTGCAAAGCATAGCATGAAAATGCTATGATGCAGTGAAAGACCTGCCCTCGGACAGGATTGCTATGGATGGATGGATATTTTACATCCATAAAACATATGAGTGTAAAAAATTAAGTCAATCGGTAATTTTAATCTCAACTTTTAAAAAGAAGTAGAAATTATAATATAGGCCTACAATATACAAACATCAATTTATATTTTTTTTAAATAAATGCGTCAATTTTAGTCACAGTTGACGATCTGAAAACATAAAACACTGTGCAACTTCTTGTTAGTTGAAGAATTCAGAATATTCAGAATGTTTTCCCTCGGTAGGTATGTTAGAAAATACAGAGAATATACTGTTAATAAATGCTCGCTCTTCTCCACTGTTAACTGTATTGTTGATAAGAGAAGTATGAAAAAAAAGTATATTATAAATTAGCTATTCAATAAATATGACTTGCAGGATGTTGTGTAGTTACTTGAACAGAATTTATGCTGTCCCTTATTTTAGCTTTGCCTAGGTTTAAGCGAGCAAGCAATATATGTATGGAAAAGATTGGCATCTTGAGAACAAACAAATGAATAACAAGAGGCGAAAACATACGGAGAGGTGCTTTTTATTTGGGCGATACTGCCGCGGAATTATTAAAGTGTATGTCACGCCAGGATTCCTTTCGTACGCCAAGAGAATGCGAATATAAGAGAGAGAATGAAATAATATAAAAGTAAATATAAAACGGAGCAAGAGATTCTACTCAATGTAGAAAAGAAGAAAGCCCTGTATTATTTTCCTTCCCTGAATTCCGACTGTCGCTTGTACTTGAAACGCTTCTTCTTCTCCTTCTCGGGCTATGTAAAGTAGTGTTTCTCTACATTTTCCACTTGACGGCGTAATAATGTGTTTTGGAATGTTGAAACTTTGGTAAGCCTGTTTAGAAAACCTAGATGTAGCAATAAAACACTAGCAGATTCTTGTATTTACCCTCATATTAATTGTTATTGTTATTAGGAATATTATTATTGTCATTATTTTTATTATTATTATTATTATTATTATTATTATTATTATTATTATTATTATTATTATTATTATTATTATTATTATTATTATTATTATTAAGCATAATTGAAAGAATTGAAGAAAAAGAATTAAAGTGGTTTGGACATGTTTTAAGAACGGAAGATGAGCGTTGGCCGAAGCAACTATATTAATGGCATCCGACCAGAAAGAAGAAAAGAGGGAGACCAAAGTTAACATGGAAGGAAAACGTGAAAACAGTAATGCAAGCAAGAGGGCTAAGCATTGAAGATGCCCAATATCGTAGGCTTTGGAGGTTTGGCATGGGAAGACAGCAGCAGCTGTAAAAAGCCGAAGATAGATATATTATTATTATTATTATTATTATTATTATTATTATTATTATTATTATTCTCAAAATTGGAAAAAAATAAGAAATAAAATCATACGAGAAGAAATGAATTTTAAGTATTCATTAGTAGGTTATATATGATATCCACCCATTCATAGTAATTCTTCCCGAGGGCAGGTCTTTCACTGCAATCGTAGCATTTTAATGCTATGCTTTGCAGTTTTACTAGGGAATTGTAGGTCTGGTAGCTTCCCATTGCTTTCCACACCGGTGAAGGATGATGATGATGATAAGGATGATGATGATGGCCATATGATTTCGCGGACCTATTGGGCCTTAAAGTTTTCCTGACATTTGTCTTACAGGTGAGGAAAAGCCCCGATGAAAACCTCACAAAGAAAAACTGTACCGACCGGGGATCGAACCCGGGCCCGCTCCGTGACAAGGCAGTACGCTACCTCGAGACCACAGCGGTGGACATATATAAGTAATTAAATTGTATGGACATGTACGACGACTACAAGAAGAAAAGTTAACCATAAAAAGATTTGAATGATGACCACCTGGAAGAAGAAAGAAACGAAGGCATCGAAATTCATGAATGCAAAAAATTAGAATTGGAATGAGAAGAAGAGGACTGGAGGACGTGGAGTGGATATACAGGGATGAATGGAGAAGGGAAACAAACTTTAGGCACATAAAGATGTGTAAGTATTTAAAATCTGTATGTAAATAATAATAATAATAATAATAATAATAATAATAATAATAATAAAATAATAATAATAATAAAAGTGATCCCACAACAGGCCCGGAGGCCCTTGAGGTATTAGCAGGTTATGGCTCCCACTTTTTCTAGACAATCGGCAATTTATGTCAGCCCTGCATGACGGCCGCCTTTACCCCCAGAACAAGCGTCTGGTACTCATTTCCGTTAGAGGCTGAGTCGACCCCAGGGCCGTACTGTCGCCAGAGGGTTTGGGTCAGTTTAAAAATCCTGACCCTATAGCAGGATTTTAATATTATAATAGATATGAAAGTTTAAGTTAATAATTTTATACTTTAAAATTCTTTTAATATTTAAATATAACTTAAATAAAGAAAAACATCTAAATAATTAATTGTTGTTCATTGTTGAATAAAAATGTCTCAGTAGCAATTAAAGAAATTGTATTATATAACAGTATTTTTAAATAATGCTTTTAAAATTGTGTTTTAAGTCATTGTTGTCTGAAATATAAAGCTTTCTGTTATAACTGTAATAGGAACACCTGCTTAACTCAATATTTTTAAATAAAAGTATACTAAATTCTGATTGGGTGTTAAAACAATTAACTTTTTTATTTAACAAATCAAATTTAAACCTGGTATTTAATGGACCATTAACCAATAGAATTTAAATATAAAATCATGTGATGTAATAATGTTCTTTGAAATTATAACAGAATTACTCTAGTCAGTCAGCATATAACTTTCATCAAGGATAGAAGCAATAACAGCCCTCCTGATAAAATGTGACATTTAATACAAGAAGAATAGTTGATTCAAGAAAAGAAAATAATTTAATTTTAATTTTAATTGACGGTGAAGAATAATACCACCAATATTTATTTGATCTGCTGGGAAATTAAATAGTAAATAAATATACAACTATTTCTACAAGAATCAGTTATTAGTGATTTTTAAAGTGTTTTCCTATCTTGTGTACCAACTTCGACCTTGAGAAGAGAATCCAGCTCTACCGAAAATTAAACCCATCCTGAACCAGTAATTCTTTTTGGGACACTAATCCTTCAAAATGTTACTACAACATCGGGCATGAAGAGAGTTAGCTGCTTCAGAACATCGCCATAATATGGGAAAAGAATTACTTCTTCAACCCCAACGGGACTTGAACCCTCGACCCTCCGGCTTGTAGCTCAGTGCCTTAACCACTACGCTATGGCGTGCCCCAATATAATAATAATAATAATAATAATAATAATAATATTATTATTATTATTATTATTATTATTATTATTATTATTATTATTATTATTATTATTATTATTATTAACCAGATGTAATAAGAAAAGTCAAGTCTCAGAGATTGCGATAGGCAGGAGACATGTGGCACGAATTCTCTATTTATAAATTTGGAGGTTATTAGTTTTAATTTAACTTAAAATCTTTTGGGGCAGTGATGAACATTAAGCTTGAAAATGGGTAAGGCGGTGTTCCTCATATAACTAACTCACTGGCACTAGCGAGCCCCTAGATTTCATGGCCGCGCGGACATAAGTTCTCCATACATCCGCATCCTGAGCTGTTTTCCAATCATCACCTGTGTAATCTACTTCCCTCAGATCATAGTTAATATTATTCTCCCATATCATTCTTTGCCAGCCTACTGGGCGTTTTCCTTCTGGTTTTTGCAGTTTCCATGCCCCTATTCCATTCCCAATTCGTTCCACATATCCTTCCCATGCAGTCTATGAGATTTAACTCTTCTTATTGTATCTTGTTTCCTATAAAAAATCATGTAGATTTTCCTCGTAGGGCCGATATATATATATATATATATATATATATATATATATCCATCCATAGTAATTCTGCCCGAGGACAGGTCTTTCACTGCAATCATAGCATTTTCATGCTATGCCTGCAGCTTTACTTGGGAATTGTAGGTGTTGTAACTTCCCGTAGCTTTCCACACCGGTGAAGGATGGTGATGATAATGAGACCACAGCGGTGGACATAAATATATATATATATATATATATATATTTATTTATTTATTTATTTATGTCCACCGCTGTGGTCTCGTGGTAGCGTGCTGCCCTGTCATGCAGCGGGCCTGGGTTCGATCCCCGGTCGGGACAGTTTTTCTGGGTGAGGATTTTATCGGGGTTTTTCCTCACCTGTAAGATAAATGTCAGGAAAACTTTAAGGCCCAAACTGTCCCCGAAATCATATGGCCATCATCATCATCCTTATCATTATCATCATCATCATCGTTCATCGGTGTGGAAAGCATCGGGAAGCTACCACACCTACAATTCCCTAGTAAAGCTGCAAGCATAGTATGAAAATGCTACGATTGCAGTGAAGGACCTGCCTTCGGGCAGAATTACTGTTGATGGATATATATATATATATATATATATTTACTTATTTTTGAGGGTTCAAGTCCCGGTGGAGTCAGGATTTTTAAACTGACCCAAGCCTTCTGGCGGCACTATGACCCTGGGGTCGACTCAGCCCCTAATGGAAATGAGTACCAGACACTTGTTCTGGGGTAAAGGCGGCCGTCACGCAGGGCTGACAACCCGGCTGACATCTAGTGGCGATTGTCCAGAAAAGTGGGAGCCTTAACCTCCTACTACCCCAAGGGCCTCCTGAGACCTGTAGTGGGATTACTTTACTTACGAACATAAGACTATTTATAAAAAACAATAAGGAGAATATGTACTTTACAGAAGATTGCGTCTGATAGTCTACAACAAGGAAGTGTTTTCTAGTAACGGTTGTACTATTCTTTGGAAAAATCTAGCTACGTCCTTGTGTTATGGTCGAACTCGCCAGTCACGTTATTCATCTGTGTCTTACTTTCTTGTTCCTCTTCTCTCACCGGCTTCCTGTTCCTGTTTCGCTACCATTTTTCCCCTAGCACTGGCAATGTTGTTTTCTCATCCCCCCATCTTCAATTTCCTCTCTAACAACCACCAATGAATTTTCTACTTTCACCTCATCTACTCGAATAGACTTTCCCCCAAACTTGAACTTTACTGTATGGGAGCAATAACCTCTCAATATAAGGTTTCTTCTGGAACATATTTCACAGCTCTCCCCTGCCAAGAAAAAAAGCAAAAAGTAGTACGACTTTCCATTACTTAATATTTCACACATAAAGTGAGATAGCTCGCCCAGAATTCATATTTTTATACCGAATTTTCTTCTTTATGTTAGTCTAGTTTCAGTCAGCAGAAGGAATAAACTTTTTAGTACGTGATTTCTCTTAAACATTACCGCATTCGTTCAAACTAAGGGTATCTTAAGCTGCAGCCTTTCTCCTGGCATGGCGCATAGGTGCTCATATTTTCATTGACTATTTAACTCATGCCCCAAATGGGAGTCAATGACCAATCACATTTCAATGATTTTCGATTTACAACCAATCACAGTCTTGCTTCGCCTAAAATTTACCAACTAAAGTTTATCATTATAAAAAACCATCTGCTTTTTATCATTCTGAATAGGTCATAGCATTACTTTGCAGTGACTGACTCTGTAAAAAAGTACGGCTACCAGATTGTATATATAGTGCATGGATGTCAGCAAAAACGCATGCGGGAGATAATATAAAACATTTGTAACAATTGATAATACCACAAAATAAAGAAAAACGAAACCACTGTTTGCACTTTCTTAAACGAATTATTTTCCAGGAAATGGCGTTGCAGAAAAATATAAGTTACTTATTTATATCATAGGACATCAGAAATTAATTAATACCTATATCGTTGGTTATAAATGTCTCCACTAGGGTGCATTCTTACAACATTGCGATCCTTTGGCAATAAAAAATAATATGATCTGGTTGCAGTAATCGTACAAAAGAAGCAAATGAAGCGTACCAATCGTTTCTCATTTGTTTTCAAACATCGCCGTTTACATTAAGTATATAAATATTTTAAAATAACTATAGTTGAATAATGATTTGTGAGTAAACAGCTTAATTTTATTCGTTAAATAGTCCTAACAAATGCAACTCTTGATTTACAAATTCTCTACATAAATTCACTCCTCACTTCGTGAGTCGTGAATTTATCGATAATTTGGAAATCACTCATGGCATTACTTTTGACGATTTCATTAAAATTGTCTTTATTCTAGCCGCTAGGCAAAGAAATATCATTTAGCGATCGTCAAAGAATAGGTGTCCATTATACCGAAAACATTTAACAAAAATATATGAAGTTTTGAAAATATAGTTCTATTGCATTTTACGAAAATATAAAGTGTCCTGTCCCTATCTTTCTCCAGCCTTAATGCAATTACTTAATACTGTAATTCTGATATATTCCAATTCAAATTATTTAAGAAAATAATAACTACGATTGAATGTTTGCGTTGTTTTAATACTATGAGTTTCAGTGCTGCCATATGGTGGCAAATTACAGCAACTGCTTTAATACACTCATCTCCAAGGAAAACCAGATAAGCCATTTTTTCCCTTAATGGTTACTGTTCGTTACGCCACTTCATATGGAAATAACAAGGCCAATTCTTCATTCTATTAGCTGTAATAGACAATTTTTATTTTAGATAAGTGTAAAAGGGAACTAGTTGAATGGGAGGAAAAGAAAAAAACAGATATATCAACCTATCTTGCTAGTGCCAGTTCTAGACTTACCTGTTCCCCACCCCCCAGGGATGAGTTATTATAAATCATGAGTCATTGGAACTGTCGTAGGATGGATTAAAAGTGTACATTTTTTAGTATTGTACAGTTATTTAACATTTTCCAATACTGTTACTTTAACACAGTTCCAATAATTGATCGTATTATAATATTATAATGATATTGTAAAAAAAATGTCTGAACCAGGAATCGAACCGTGGACCTCTAGTTCTCCAGACTAGTGTGCAGCCCATTACACCATTCGAGACCTGGCACAAACATTAACAATTCTTTCCACATACATTTGCATATCGTAAGATAATTGTTTTCAAGTTGTTTGAATAACATCCCATTACTAAAAGATTTTCTACTCTAGTACAGAATTAAATTTAACTATGATTTGAGGGAAGTAAAATATAAGGGGGTGATTGGAAATCATCTCAAGATAGGGATATATGGAGAGCTAGACAAAGTATAGTAAAAATAGGTTATTTTAAATTTAATGCAGAGGATATTTTGATGCACTCGAAAATTCGAAAAAATGCACAAAATTTTCGAAAAATGGCTTAGAAAATCGAAAAGTACATGAGCCTCCAAATAGAGTTGAGAACAAATCATACAGAAATTTTACCTGTTTAGTAGCACTGAACATAAACATTTTGTGAACCTTATATTCGAAGACCATTTTATGTAAAAATATGTAATATTCTAATAAATATGTAGTAATTAGAAAAATATGTAAAAAATGTGCAATACGTATCAAACTTGACTATGAGGACTAGATATATGTGAATCGTCAACATTTTCGGTTATTACGAAAGAACATACCAAAGGAAAAATTTGTAATTACATACGAATCTGGACTCTACTAATAACATAGACTATTAATCGCCCTAGTTAAATATACACAGATACAGGGGAAGTTTGTTAGCGCTAGTGTCGCTGCCATATTACTATTATTTGCAAAAGAAACCCCCTAAACACATGCAAAAGATAATTACATGGTTGTCAGATTAGTATTTAGTCGACGACTACTACAGGTGTCGGATCATTTAAAATCACAGTGCTTGTCATCTCTCTATTACCAGCTTCACAACACAACACGCGGGATATGAATTAGCAACATGTAATGAGGAAGGCAAAAGAAGGGCAGTTCATTCCCCAATAGTAACATAGTTACAGGATTATTCATTTGGTAAATGAATGCTGCAGGTGTCGGATCATTTAAAAAGCATAGTATTTGCCAGCTCATCTTTCCCAGTCTAATTAAACAATACAGGAGACAGGAAGGGGCAACATGGTTAGTGAAGGAAGAGAATCGACATCACATGCCTAGTACATTTTCCGCGTGAAGATTTGTATTTTATATAATAAATTGTAGACACTTAGTCCTACCTGTACATATGCCATTTCTTTCTTTCTCGTGTCTACAATGATGCCAGTGCTGTTAACATAATTTTTTCTGAATGGAGGACTACTTTTTTATGATTTTCATATATGCAATTCAGTCAAATTTGATATAAATTGATAGTGTTTAATACTTTAATTCGTTTACACATATATTTAACCATTTAATTGTAAAACACTAATTTCTCGTGCCAGTTAGTTAAATGTAGCGGACCGCACTGGAAACAAAATCACACATAACTGCTATTATTAAATGTATTGTTTAATTTGACACACATTTGAGTTATTACTACTCGTTCGTTTCGTTTTATTTTATTAATAATACTAAATCGAACCAATTGATGTATCCTATAGGATACATTACCAATAATTATAGGATTAAAACGACGTATTTATTTTAGAAGAAGGCCATGCTTAATGTAGCTTAACAAATGAGCCATAAAACAGGCGGTACAATTCCTTTTCAAAACTTATTTTGCTTCCTCAGCAGAGGAAGTTGAGATATCCTGTGGTAAGAGGAAAGGATTCTCTAATTTCGTAGTTGAGTGAAACTTACTAGAAGAATGTAGACTACTACACAATTACTTGGTAAAAATAGAAGAAGGAGAATGAAAATGTACGTGTATAACTTGTGCAAAGTATAATTTGCCTTTATAGTATAGCATCTTTATTATTAATGGCTTTGACTCAAAGAGATAGGCTTTCATACAACGGTTTAAATTACTTCGTTCTGACGTCGCTCATCTAAGTAAAACTCATGAAATTATATTAGAATTAAATAGTTTTGAAAGCCTGCTAAATATCTTCGACTCGGCTTCAGTTAGCTTTGAACTTTTTTAAAAATAGTTTTTAACGCATTTTGCGAGTCCTTTTGTCCTCCGTAGAATTCTGTTTGAACTCAAATCTAGTTTCCTTATTTCAAGGCAGCAATTAATTCGCTATCACGAGTCCCTACAACGAAATTCTAATTGCTATTTAGAAAATTTCCATGCTTTTGTTGCAGTGATCCCCTGAGTGCTTTTTTTAATTATAGCTGCCCTTTCTAATCATTCAGTGGACCTAGATTTCTTACTTTTTTATCTTAGTTTAACCTTTCCCTTTGTGGTTAATTTTATGTCCTACGTCACACGGATCTTAACGGGACACGACCTGTTGGCAAAGGTTTTATACTACGAATCATATACGTCCTTTTTGATCACACAAGGGCATGAAGGGCCTCCCTCCCTCTCAGTGCTAGGGCCATCTCCGAGACAAAACAAAATTTTAAGTCAAGACACGCTATTCACTCATACATTCACACTAAACAAGCTGAAGATGATTGGTATGATTTTGATGGCCAAATGATGGAACTATTTGAATCTTAAAGTTTCCTCACAATTGCCTCATGTGTAAAGTAAAACCTCGAAGAAAACCTCATACAGAAACTTGTCCGGGATCAAACCCTGGCCCACTGTATATAAGACAACGACTTTGCCACTGGATCACAATGCAGTTAGATTTTATTCCTGATAAAATAAAAGTTAAGAATTAAAACATAAAGTAGTACCTGAGATTTCAACTTTGAATGTTGTAAAATATCATAGGTTCCGAAAGGCCTTATTGATATTTTACAACATTATAAAGTTGAAGACGACTGATTGAAATCTCAGGTACCTGTTTTATATTTTAATGTTTACATAGTGACCTCAACGGTCTTTCGTAATGAAATTTAATAAAATTAATTAAAGTTAAAATATGTACCTTCTTAGGTCAGTGCCGCCGTCCTCAAGTTGTAAAAATATATGTATGTTTTTGTCTGAAGGCCTTTCAGAATATCTATTCCATCATAAACAGGTATTTCTTCGCTACATTTATTGATGTTCTTGATGCTGGTCTTAATGTACTGTTGTCCGTGACACTAAGACCAGCATCGAGATCATCAATAAATGTAGCGAAGAAATACCTGCTGATGATGGAATAGATATTCTGAAAGGCCTTCAGACAAAAATCATATATATATATATATATTTATTTATTTATTTATTTAAAAAGTTGAGGACGACGGCACTGACCTAAGAAGGTACATATTTGAACTTTATTTATAACTATCTACCTCAACGGTTTTAAACAATGAATTTTTTTAGTATTGAAATTTAATAGTATTGAGAATATAATTTCCTGTTATTTTAAATTTAAAACCATGTTTGTTGGCTTGATTGACTATGTAGTTAGCATGCTAGCCTCCAGTTATGAAGTTAGCGGATCTATACACGAATGGTGTCTATGTATTTTTAAGGGCGTAAAAATCATAGTTTTATGTAAAATTGTAGGCTTTCACGGCAGCTGTCTTGATTCCCGTTGGGTTTGTCTTTCGGGCTAAATGGTCGTGGTCTGGTTTTCTTAAAACTCAACGTTTCGTCTACTACTGCGGTAGACATCCTCAGGAGTTCATAAGAGCACACAGAAAACGAGATCGCGGCCATTTAGCCCGAAAGACAAACCCAACAGGAATCAATCGTGGTCTTCTTAGGAAGGGAAATGAAGCAATGGATCCAATATCGTGGATTTACGATACATAAAAAATACTCGTATCTGTAATAAGCTAAACAAAATTTGCATTTTATTTACCTCGCCGAAAAATATGCAATGACATTCTGTTAAAAAGAGAGTTATCGTCTTTAACTATCATCGCCATCATCAACATTATCATTATATTAAGTTCACCATAAATGCAGTGTGATTCAGAATGCCTTTCATATCTATGATTATTGTGGAGGAGACTTAGTAAATAAAATTTCGATTAAGAACCGATGTCCTGAAATGCACTGTTTTGTTGCTATAATAATGACAAGACTTACGATTTATAATCTCCTGTTCCCCAGTTAATATTGAGAATATATTGTGGACAGGGACTGCCGGTACCATAGTCCGTGTCTCGCGACGTATAATCTCCTGTTCCCCAGTTAATATTGAGAATATATTGTGGACAGGGACTGCCGGTACCATAGTCCGTGTCTCGCGACGTATAATCTCCTGTTCCCAGTTAATATTGAGAATATATTGTGGACAGGGACTGCCGGTACCATAGTCCGTGTCTCGCGACGTATAATCTCCTGTTCCCCAGTTAATATTGAGAATATATTGTGGACAGGGACTGCCGGTACCATAGTCCGTGTCTCGCGACGTATAATCTCCTGTTCCCCAGTTAATATTGAGAATATATTGTGGACAGGGACTGCCGGTACCATAGTCCGTGTCTCGCGACGCTCGCTTTACCGCTTGATAATTTTCAATTGTTCTAGGTTTGCTTTCTCGTGCTTTTGGTTCAGGGGCATTTACACTTTTTCTATTTTTGATTTAGGTTTTTGAATCTCAGGTTCAGAGGCATTCGATTCCTAAAAGAGGGCCACATAGTGTGTTATAAAACACGCATTCTCATCCAACCCAGTGATAATGTTTATTTAGCTAAGTATTTTAGAAAGAAAATGTGGTGAAGAAATGTACTATAATATTTGTGAGATTATTACATGAAACTCAGAACCAGGTCTAAATTTTTTGTTTGGTATAATATTCAAACCTTATTACGGAATTAAGTCCACCGCTGTTGTCTCGAGGTAGCGTTGCTGCCTTGTCATGCAGCGGACCCAGGTTCGATTCCCGGTCCTGACAGGCTCCTGGTTTTTTCGGCGGTTTTGCTCATCTGTAAGATAAATTTCAGGAAGCTTAGGGCCCAACGGTCTCCGAAAATCATCCGGCCACCATTATCATCCTTATCATTCCATCGACATCGTTCACCAGTGTGGAAAGCAACGGCAAGCTACCACACCTATAATTACCTAGTAAAGCTACAAAGCATTCCATGAAAATGCTATGATTGCAGTGAAATACCTGCCCTAGGACAGAACACTATGTAATGGAATTAGGGAATCCTCACAGGGTTCAAGAGGCCTAATTGCCTCATCTTTTATTTTAACATCCTCACTTGAATGTAAGGTGGACGCCGTGTGCTTAATTATGTCACAATTTTACTTTTTCTACACTGACACTTTTCATAAAACACAAGCACCAGCTAACGGAGATTTAACGCCACCACTATAGAGTTAATCTTGTTGGTGCAACGACCTAACCAAACACTGATTTCACTAACTACAGACTTCACTTCTAACCAGGTTGACGGCCCAAGTCTCACACGTTAGTTACCGAGCCACTACCCGATGTAATGCAACACTTCAAAGGATCACTGGTCAAAATCACACCATTAGTAGTAGGAGTGCAATATTCATCAGTCTCTAAGTCACTAGTCACTCTGAAGTAAATTTATCATAAGTAATGCCACGAGTGATTTCCAAATTATCGATAAATTCACGACTCACGAAGTGAGGAGTGAATGTATGTAGAGAATTTGAAAATCAAGAGTGGCATTTGTTAGGACTATTTAACGAATAAAATTAAGCTGTATACTCACAAATCATTAATTAACTATAGTTATTTAAAAATACTTATATATTTAATGTAAACGGCGATGTTTGAAAACAAATGAGAAACGATTGGTACGCTTCATTTGCTTCTTTTCTTCGATTTCTGTAACCAGATCATAATATTATATATTGCCAAAAGATCGCAGTGTTGTAAGAATGCACTCTAGTGGAGAAATTTATAACCAACGTTATAGGTATTAATTAATTTCTGATGTCCTATGATGTAAATATGTCAATTATATTTTTCTGCGTCGTTTCCTGGAAAATAATTCGTTTAAGAAAGTGCAAACAGTGTTTTTTTTTCTGTGGTATAATAAATTGTTACAAATTTTTCATATTATCCCTGACATGCGCTTTCTGTTGACATTCATGTACTATATATACAATCTGGTGGCCGTATTTCTTAGAGACTCAGTCACTGCAAAATAATGCTAAGACCTATTCAGAATGTTAAAAAGGAGGTGCTTTCTTTATTATGATAAACTTTAGTTGGTAAATTCTATGCGAAGCAGGACTATGATTGGTTGTAAATAAAAAATAATTGAAATATGATTGGTCATTGACTCCCATTTGGGGCATGAGTTAAATAGTCATAAATAATGCCACGTGTGGATTCCAATTTATCTAGAGGATTTGGAAATCAAGAGTGGCATTTGTTAGGACTATTCAACGAATACAATTAAGCTGTTTACTCACAAATCATTATTTAAATATAATTATTTTAAAATATTTATATTTTTAATATAAACGGCGGTGTTTGAAAACAAATGATAAATGTTTGGTTATGCTTCTTTTGTTCATCCACTGCAGTTAGATCATATTATTTATTGCCAAACAGGATCGCCATATTGTAAGAATGCACCAAGTAGAGAAAAAATGAAACACATCAAACTGTATATTATAACGAACATTATAGGTTATTAATTATTTTTTAAAAAACAACTCCGTAAAATTATTACTTAAAAACACAGTTATTGAACATACAAATGTCAAATGTGTAGTTCGAAGAAATCTGTTCTTTATTTGCTATATTCAACGTATTTTTTCGAGAGTCAGTCACTGCAAAATAATCCTATGACCCGTTCAGAATATTAAAAAGGAGGAGCTTTGTTTATTATGATAAAGAGAAGTAGATAAATATCGAGGTGAAACACGACTGTGATTGGTTGTAAAAGAAAATCCATTGAAACGCGATTGGCCATTGACTCCCATTTGGGGCTTGAGTTAAATAGTCACTTTGAATCATCCTACTAAATGTGATGAACACAGGTTATAGCGAGAGTGACGGGCGATGTGTACACATCTTAGAGCCTAAATCAAATTAAAAATGTATGTTATGGTTTCACCATAAATTGCAGAAAGAAATCTTGAGGCATAATTAGGCCTATATCTTAATATCACACTCAGACACTTCTCGAAATCCTTGTTTTCAGCAGGAACTTTTCTGTATGATTGTTTTAGATACTAATACAAAATGTATCCTTAGATTCTGTTAAATTATGTTCTTCTTAGTCCTACTTCTAATAGTCCGCTTTTGCTGATTAACGAACTTTGTTTACTTTTTAATACGTACATACGCGCGCGTGTGTGTTTTAACGCTCTATCTATATTATAATTTTATCGGAACCAAATACTTGGCATATAGCAGTTAATTAAAAAGCAAGATCGAATTCGTCAACCAAAAAAATCGGACCGTTAGCAGTAAATACATATTTTTGACATGTGGTTTTACTTCTACTAGATGGGGTTAATAAATTCTATCTTCAAGCCACAGTTTCCAAAAACATTCAAGACTAAAAGTGTATAAAACAATGCCCCTTCCAACTCTTTTGTATGGTAGCGAAGTATGGACTTTCAAACAGAAGGATATACAGAGACTTAGATCTGCTGAAATGAGATACCTTTGGAGGACTGCGGGTTGCACACTGCTAGATCACAAAAAAATGAAGGCATCTTAGAAGAATTACACATGGAAACTTTAGAAAACAAAATTTCTGATTATAAGTCAAGATGGATGCAACATGTTCATCGAATGGAAGATCACAGGATGCACAAACAAATGTTAAGATATCAACCTGCAGGAAGAAGAAGACCAGGACGTCCACTCAAAAAACTTTTAGATGGTGTTTCTATTGATGCCGAAACATGTCAACAAATGGCCTAAATTTGTGGATGTACTATGATGATGATGATGATGAGATAGGGTCGGTGAATATCGGTATTTTTTTAAAAACATGATATCAGCTTCAGTCGCTTCATTCCTTCGGAATTCCCTGGTACATGAATTCTTGATCAAAACTTTATCCAAGTGTTCTCTACTATCTCTGAATTGTTTTAACGCTGTAATAGGAATTCTGAACCGATCTATATCGAGAGATGATTTGGAAGGGTGTCTTTTAATTTTTGTTTTCACTGTAAAAATACTCTCTGTGACAAAACAGTACCGGTATTATATAAACAACTTACTCTAAGATGTAAGTCAACCGAATTCGGTTAAGAGGGAAGGATGGCGTCTCATTGAAAACAAAGTGGTAGCGCCGATCCTATTCCGAATAAACTAACTAAGTAATTGGCACTATCGAACCCATAGGTTCATTGCCGCGCAGGCATAAGCTCTCCATACGACCCTATCCTGAGCAAATGTTTTCCGATCATCTCCTGCATAATCTACTTCCCTCAAATCATTGTTAATGCTATTCTGCCACCTCATTCTTGGTTTACCAACTGCGAGTTTTCTCTCTGGTTTTCCTACAAAAATCTTTCATGCACCTTTCTCATTCCCCATTCGTGTCACATGTCTTCCCCATCGCAATCTAAGAGATTTAACTGTTTTTATAATACCTGACTTCCTATAAAGACCGTGCAGCTCATTGTTGTGTAGTCTTCACCATTCACGTGTATATTCATCTCACGTTGGTCCAAATATTTCCCTAAGAATTTCATTCTCTAATACTCGCAGTCTCCTTTCCCTCCTTAAAGTAAGATTGTTTCGCCTCCATATAACTAGGATTATAACAGTATTATATATTTTCAGTTTAACGTTTTTTTTTAAATGAGTTGGAACGACAAGAGTCCCTGTAATGCATAATAGCGTGCATTGCCAGAATTGAGCCTATGTTTAATTTGTACCTTTGGTAATACTAATATCACGGTAACTGTTCTAGTAAATATTCTGATGCGTATATTTTTAGTGAGGTAAGAGCGTTATTTTCAACGATCACCAGCTGTTCAATTGACAGCATATGCAATACAGCTCCTTATTCGCGGGTTAAAAAATTGCGACACAATTCCTGTATTCGCAGCTATTTTTTTTATTCGCGGATCCAGTCCGTATATTAGAAGGATTAGAATCCTTTATTAACGCATCGGCAACTTTTTTTTTACTGCAGGCACATGTCGAGGCAGCTTTTACAAGGAGCGATTCAAACCAAATGGACAAATTAATATGAAAGTAAAACAAGCCTTATTCTCACTAAGTCTAAAGTTCGTTGTTAAAAGCCACCGTCGCCGTTATTCACGTGCCACTATGTCCGTTGACAAATTCCGCTCGCGTCACTATCGGTGTTTTATTGTTTTTTTTTTTGATTGAATAACACATGTCTCTTCTGCTTTGTTGCCAATTTATAATGTCGAGTAAAGGGGGAAAAAAATATGTTCTGAAACGGAAAGAAAGTAGTTTAGCAGCTTAAAGTAAAAATATAAACGTTTGACCGTTTACGTGTTGGCGAGTCGTTTACCTCTATATCACGCTGTTTCAGTGTTAATGAATCAACTGTATGATTCATCAAGAATTCCGAAGACAAAGTAAGGAATTATATCGCTGAATTCACAACTGAATATCAATCTGAATTGAAAGACCTTAAAAAAGCGGCAAAACAGGAAAAAAAAAATACTAAGTTCTTTAACCCCTTGCCTAAGCCCGACAATAATTATTAATAGAAATTGTTCAAAATCTCACATTAATTGATTTTATTTTTGATAATTTTTATTTTATTTCGGAACCTTGGAATGGATTCCTATATACACATACAAATTAGCATTTCATATTCGCTGTTCGTTCGCGGCATATTTACCAAACACATCCCCTGTGTCACATGCTGTGACAGGAAGTAATTTTTTTTCAAATGATCACTCGGTAAAATAGTTGAGAAACTGTTTCTTGTTGAAAGATTCGTTTTTAATTCGAATATAACTTAATAAACTGTGCTATAGTGATGCATTCTAGAGGGAACCTGCGATTATCTCGTTACTGCACGTCCTATTTAGAATCCTATTGATTATAGTCACCTCGCGTGCTGTCTAGTTTGCATAACTTGCAGGAGTTTACTCAGCAGTGCCAGTGACCGAAGAGAGACGTGCTCAATGGAATGGCCTATGAATGATTCAAGGAATAATTTGCATCTAAACGGCGATTAATCCCTTTAAGCATTTACCTGTCATATCTAATCGATTGTTCCATTTGACTGAACAGTATGTCGGTTTCTCAGTTCTTCAGTTCACAGCAACTTGTTAGATTATTCAACAAAATGCAGTTGGATGCACCATGGATCGATAGCATTACACCCTGTGGTCCATTTCCATATACATATATAATAGAAAATTCCTGCTAATCTTCAGTTAAATTGATATCCTAATAAAAGGGAGGAGATTGAGATGGATTGGCCATACTCTTAGGAAAAATCAGCATTATATTGAGCCCTCTGTTTTGGAACCCTCAAGGCCAGAGGAAAAGAGGGAAGACCACGATTTGTCATGGCTAAGAAGTAGTAGAGGTGCAAGTGCCCTATTCCACAAGCATGGTATAATTAATTACAAATAGGCCTGTTCACTTGTAACTATCAACAGGTAGGCCTATTAGAATTTTGTTCCATGAAACTTTCATGTAACTTTGTACATTATTACCCCTTACAAGAATACAAGTGGCTTTTTCCTGTTCTGTTCCATAGAATTATTATATTTAGCCAGACTCATGTAACATGTACTTATTATTACACAAGTGAAATAACATCAGTAATTTTAAACAATAAATACTTCATTCAATTTGGCATAATACAAGAAATAATTGATTGAAATATATTGTAAAAATGATTTTTTGCGCAATCTTGCGTTTTGTCGTACTTACCAGCGATGGCAACCATTATTGAAAGTTCAACTTCCTACATTTCGGGGTAAGTAAAGTAAAGTAAAGTGATCCCACTACAGGCCTCAGGAGGCCCTTGGGGCAGTAGGAGGTTAAGGCTCCCACTTTTTCTTGACAATCGGCACTTGATGTCAGCCGGGTTGTCAGCACTGCGTGACGGCCGCCTTTACCCCAGAACAAGCGTCTGGTACTCATTTCAGTTAGAGGCTGAGTCGACCCCAGGGCCATAGTGCCGCCAGAAGGTTTGGGTTAGTTTAAAAATCCTGACCCCACTGGGACTCGAACCCTCGACCTTCCGGCTTGTAGCGCAGTGCCTTAACCACTACGCTACGGCGTGCCAACCTAAATAACTATACTTACTGTAATATTACATTTACACCCACGTGCGGGAAGTAAAATCACTGTCCTGTATGTTTACCACGTACAATGTATATACAAAAAATATCCTAAAGGTAGTGTTAATATACATTATACGAAACAAGTCACTGTATTTTAAATGAACTGAACTTTATTTGAAACAATATAAAACAATAAATATGTACTTGCGGCCATTTTATCAATAATGGTCTCACGGCCTCCTGTACTTTCAACTAATAAACATTGCCCACACTGTTAACGTTAGTCAATTGTTTATAATGAACGCACATATTTCCAACAAAGATTTATTATTTTACTACTATTTATTATTTTGAATACCCATCGCGCAAAAAATAATGTACAACGCACGTTTGTGAAGTGTTTTACAGAATGTCGAAAATTAAACAATCTTGTATCGTAATATACTATTTATAATCTTTATATATATAAAAATGAATGAATGCGAGTCTGTCTGTCCTTTAAAGAACTTAGAAACTACTTGACCGATTTGAATGGGGTTTTTACTATCATTTAGAGATTTTTTGGCACAATAAATTAACATATATATATATATATATATATATATATATATATATATATATAAACATATTGTCGCACGTTCTTGACCGGAGCTAAGAAAAAAGTGCATCGGTGCACTAAAAAGCCGCTTAAATAACTTACGCTATCTAAGCCATAACAAACACACCAAATTAATGTACACAGAACTGAATATCTAAAAAAAAATATAAAAATGTCCTGGATAGCATATGTCTATCTTTTACGGATAACTCACAATAACCATTCTTGTCTTTCAGTTATTGATGCCAAGAATATCGGGTTAAGTAGATCCCCGGGTAACACCGGGTAATCAGCACAGGGTATTTACAATAATTACGATATAAATTTATAATTATTTTTCTTTTTAATTATTCAACAAACACATTTCATTTCTTTAGGCGTATCAGCGTACGCCGGATATTAGCTAGTAATATTATAAGTATTCATGTTATAAAAAAGGATCAATTTTATATTAATTCATTATTCGAGTGCAATGAATATTTTAAGTTAGGATTTATATTCGCGTTATCTCTTGTTAAAAAATCAGACTTGCAATGTTGCAACATTTTTAATGCATTTAAGAACGTTACAGAATTTCTTACGAGGATCTTCCGTCAAGTACAAGAACAACTAGAACAATAATTGAACAATTGTAAAACTGTAAATATCCCGTGATATACCATTGGTGAAACGCGGGTTGTAGCATTTACGTAAATAAAAACAAGATCAGCAGATAGAAGTAATTTGTTTCGCATTATTGATATAGTATGTTTTTTTTGAGATTT
Organism: Diploptera punctata; assembly: GCA_030220185.1. NCBI lineage: Eukaryota > Metazoa > Arthropoda > Insecta > Blattodea > Blaberidae > Diploptera > Diploptera punctata. Next base: position 1,345,470 of record JASPKZ010002683.1, on the reverse strand, counting down.
CAAGTACTGATATTTATTTATATTGACTATCTAACTCATGCCCCAAAGGAGTCAATGACCAATCACGTTTCATTGTATCTTGTTCTACAACCAATCACAGTCGTGATAATCCGATATTTATCAATTAAGTCTATCTTATTAAAGAAATCTCTTCCTTTTTAATATTCTGAACAGATCATAGCATTGTTTTGCAATGACTGACTCTCTAAGAAATACGGCTACCAGATTGTATATATAGTTCACGAATGTAAACATATACTGTTTGCGGGATATAATAGAAAAACACTCGTAATAATTTATTATACCACAATAAAAAGAAACGATTCTTTGTCAATAAATAATATGTTCTGGTTGCAGTGGTGAACAAGGGAAACATAACAAACGTTTCTCATTTTTTCAAACATCGTTGTTTACATTAAATATATAAATATTTTGAAATAACGATATTTAAATAATGATTTGTGAGTAAACAGCTTAATTTTATTCGTTAAATAGTCCTAACAAATGCCACTCTTGATTTCCAAATTCTCTAGATAAATTCACTCCTCACTTCGTGAGTCGTGAATTTATCGATAGTTTGGAAATCACTCATGGCATTACTAATGGTAACATAATAAATAAGTCTATTTCAAATCTTATATGGTGTTTTTTTTTCCGTTAGCTTGCGTCGCGTCGGTAACAATCATGTTATGACATAGCTATTAAGTTTACATTTGAAAATTGTCACAACACACGGAACTCTTTTATTGGATATTACGGCTGATAAAACAATTTGGACAAAATTGTATTAACACTATCTTTTTTTAATACGAAGATATAAACAATAAGGTTAATATTTACATATTTCAAAGAATTACATTACATGGCAAAAGCTGTTTCGACATTCTATATTTTATCAAGTAATTTTTACCTTTTACTTAATAGTGTATATTTTGTGTAACAGAAAGTTACAAATTCTATACACTATAAGAATTTTACTTGTAAATAATGTGTATTACACCATATTTTTTTGGAATGGACCCCAGAATGGAAGGAAAGACCTGTGGAGAATTGATGGCTTAATTTATCTTGGAATAGGGTGCGCTGGAGAGGTTAATTTCAGTCCGTATGTTCTGGATAGTAACAGTAGATACTAATACTCCTACTTCAGTTCACTTTCTCTGTCGCAGTTACTGTTAAAGACCATTTTTGACATTCATAGAGTATCGCATGGAACATTTATAAATGTTAAAGTTAGAATTCAAAGACAAAGGACGAGTCGTTGTAATTTCATGATTTTATTTTGATCCGTTAACAATGATCCTGAATATTTGAATGTAATTACATTTTTGTTAGTTCAAATTATCTTCTTGTTAAATTGGTTTCGATTGATGTCAGATTAAAGTTATGATTAAGGCTAGGATTTGTATGTAATTACATATTCTTTCCCTTTGCTTATACATGGGTGAAATTGATAAATGTCCACGAATTAGAAATTTATCACATATGAAAATATGTCATTACATATTTTTACAAATTTGAGCATAATTACATATTTTTACGTATTTTAAAGATTTTTTATTACAATTTACATATTATGCCTTCTATTTAAAAAAAAATGTTTTCTTAAGCGGAAAATAATTTAAAACAATATTTGTGACAATTTTGTTTACATTAAAAAACTCCGATACCTGATTGTACACTGAAACTGTTTTTTTCCGTACAAAAGCTGCTAATATTAGTTCAAGTTTTAATTATAAAATATAAATGCATTTTGTATATTATTTTATGGTTGAGTAGAAGATAAGGCTTATTTCCTTAAATAAAACTTCGATTGAAATTTTGTAATAATTTTGGTACAGTTTGAAATAAAAAGGGAATTAAACTCTAGAAATTTAAAGTAGGATGGATGGTCATTAATGGTAGAAGAACCATTATTTAGGCTCACATGGTCGGTTTACATTAACTGCATAACAACTATATTCAGCATTTTGTAAATAATCATCTAGGAAGCTTTACTTACTTAATTTTATGTTATATTATTTTAATTTTATTATATGTCATGTTTTTTTGTTAGTATTAGCTAATATTAGATCACATCACCATTGTCTTTAGTTTAGTCTATGTTCCAATAATATATTAAAATTATATAATAAATGTGTAATTTTTGTATAATTTTACTATTTACTGGTTGAGCGGAAGAGAAGACCTTATGGCCTTAACTCTGCCAGCTAAAATAAAGCATTATTGTTGTTGTTTCTTGATTCTTGAAATCGTCTTCTGGGCTGAATGGCGGTGGTCCAGATGTTATACCACTCGACATTTCGTCTACTGCTGCGGTAGACATCATCAGGAGACAATGCCTGCTCTCTGTCAATTCCTCAACTGATTGCTGAAGATATCGAATTGTATAAGCACGGAAAGTCATTTCAATAATCAAAGAAGAATCATTGGTGAACTCAACTCAGTAATCTGGAATATAAATATATTACACAGAACCAAGTAACTAATATTTCAGACTTTGTTGAAAGCGTTTTGTTATATGGATCCGAAATAAGGACATTCAGAAGACAACAGGCCAACAAACTATTGGAAATAGATATTTGGAGGAGATTAGCACAAATTTAAAGCAGGTATCCATCCATAGTAATTCTGCCCGAAGGCAGGTCCTTCACTGCAATCATAAAATTTTCATGCTATGCTTGCAGCTTTACTAGGGAATTGTAGGTGCGGTAGCTTCCCGTTGTTTTCCACACCGCTGAAGGATGATAATGATAAGGATGATGATAATGATGACCATATGATTTCGGGGACTGTTTGGGCCTTAAAGTTTTCCTTACATTTGTCTTACAGGTGAGGAAAAACCCCGATAAAAACCTCACCCAGAAAAACTGCCCCGACCGGGGATCGAACCCGGGCCCGCTGCGTGACAAGGCAGCACGCTACCTCGAGAGCACAGCGGTGGACCTAAAGAAGGTATATAAATAAAAAATAGTACAATAACAGGAAACATGCTGATCGAAATGAACATATTAGAAAAATTATAAGATAGTTGTTTGAAGTGGTATGGACACGAATTCAGGAACAGTATTCCGGTCAATCAAAGTCTATAGGAGTTTATAAAAAAATATAATATAAAATTATGTGCATTTTATACAGTCTCCTCGACTTTTAAATTTATTAAACTATTGTAGTCCTTTCGGGACCCGTCCCATCCTCAGCAGACAGTTATACTTGGATAGTAACTGGAAAATAATGTACGATCTTCTGCTGAGGATGAATTGAGGAAGATAGAATAAGAAAGAGAATCCTTAAATGGGAGGCTAGAGGAACGAAGAGAAGAAGTAGACCAAGAAAACATTGGATGGATAGAATAAAAAGTATGAAAGCAAATGTTCTTAGGGAAAAAATATGCATTATACAGAGATCTCTGGCGACAAATAACTTTATTATGCCACCAGTTTGTGTCATTTAGGCATTTTTAATATTCTCTCCTGACATTGGCGTAATTGTAACTCACTTCTGGGGTTGGGGCGCCTGGAGATTATGTGTAATTATATTAGTACTGATGCGCCAGGAGAGGCCGTAATCCTAAACTGTATAATGAAATTAATGATCGCCAGATGATGTTCGGGGACCGTTTGGGCCTTAAAATATCCTGACATTTGTCCTATAAGTTAGGAAAAATCCCGAAAAACTTCACCCAGGAAACTTGTCCAGAACGAGGATTGAACTCGGGTCCGCTGCTTAACAAGGCAGCATTCTACTTCTAGACGACAGCGGTTGAATTATTATTATTATTATCATTATTGTTGTTATTGTTATTATTATAGTTGTTATTATCATTATTATTATTATTATTGTTATTGTTATTATTATTAAATATTTTATTGTCGAAATATTTTAAGAAAAATCTCGATTTTTATGTGTATAATTGTAACACATACAGAACAAACTAAAAAAAACACACACACATTTAGCAAGGATGACCGAGAACAGAATACCAAAAGCAGCATACAACTACTCACCACGAGGAAAAAGTAGCTTGGAAAGACCAAATAAAATATGAAAATAGCAGTAATTTGGAGCCGGAACAGGCTAGTAAAAACGCTTGAACCGTGACGAAGAAGAATTGTAACACAGTTATTTGGCAATTGAGGTGTGCGTTACCAGAATGATGGAATTTATGCGTATATGTTATCTCAGGTATGTAAATTACATACTTGTACATACGATAGTTTCTTTGAAGTAAGCGTTGCAGTTGTATAGAATTTGAATGTATTAGTTCTTGTTGAGAAAGACGAGAGCCATAGTTCTGGATTAAGGAAAACCACCAAAATGTATTATCGGAATCGAGAATCAGTGAAGAGGGAGAATTTCATAATGTGAAGTGAGCACGCATTGCGTGATTTAATGTAATCAGATATAAGAATATAATACAACTGTTAATTGTTTATTGCATTGTGCGTGTGCATGTGTGCTTCTTATTATTTTATACTTTTCTCCACTTATTTACTCCGAAAAAATGTAAAAAAAAATAACCAGTAGTAACAAATTTGATTTATCTGGCCACGCATTAGACCTCTGTATGAGGGAGAAAATGCATATTATATTATATTTCCTCTATTCGTACTACGTCCGAAATCGAGATATGACTTTCAATCTTCCAGTTTCTAGCGTCCCTTTCTAAGTTCCTGCTATCCAGTATACTTCTCATTCTTCTATCGTGGAACTATCATTTCCATGGTTTACCGGCTGGTCTATTTTCATAAATATTTCCTTTTAAGGATTTTAGTGACATGCTTTGTTCGTCCATCCTTATTATATGATCTGCCAGTTTCAATTTTCTCAATTTGTCGATCTTTATCATAGTCGATTCTTTATGTATCACCCCTATAAGCGATATTTCAGTATTATATCTAATTATACATAGCCCTTTTTCATTCTTTGGGTCCATTATTCTCTTGTATCCTTATTGAAAAATATTTCTTTATACAATATAATATTGTATTAGCCCTTAACCTATTCCTTCGTATATTTTTATTGCCCTTTTATATTTTGCACTTTTATAACGATCGGGCAAAAATTTAATCAAGTTATATGTTATTCTTACGCCTATTATTATTATTATTATTATTATTATTATTATTATTATTATTATTATTATTATTATTATTATTATTATTTTAATATATTCTAACACATGTTGGACCAACTTCTCGATTCCGCGGGCTGCAATGAGTCTCTTAAGTCTCACCTTATAAAGTGTAAGGAATTCACGAGTCGCTTCTCAAGAATCTGGAATGCCCACCGGGAGTTTTCCAAATAAGCCTATGCACCGTTTTCTAGAAGGATCGGCCTCTCGAGTTTTCGATTCGAGTATAATCAATATTGATCAAGGCTGGGTTTTCCGATAGTTCGGCCTCGCATTTGTAAAGGGGTGTAAGTCGGCCGACAGTTAGTCGTGGTCTAGAAAGCGACCTGCAATGTGAAATTAAAGGCAGTGTGTGAATTAGGAGTGGTGGACCCGATCTCAGCGCAACTGCAGTCTGGAAGAAATTAATTTTAGCGATTATGTGAAAACGCCAAGGATTTACTAAATGAATCTATGCGCATGTACAGTGAAGTATTGTGAATAAAGTAAAGAATATTAGACACTAGCTAATACCCGGCGTGCGCTGCTACGCCTAAATAAATGAAAATTAATGTGCTTTTATGTTTAGTTGAATAAGAAAAGAAAAATAATTATAAATTTATATTTTTAGATACCCCGTGCTGATGACCCGGCGTTGCCCTGGAATATACTCATCCCAATCTTCTTGACATAAATGAGCTGAAATACGAAAATTAATGTTTTATGTTTAGTTAAATAAGTGGGAGGAAAATTTCATATCGTAATTATTTTTAGATACCCCGGCGTTGTCCAGGAATCTACTCACTCCGATCTTCTTGGCATAAATGAGCTGAAAGACGAAAATTAGTGTACTTCTTATGATTAGTTGAATAAGTAAAATGTAAAAGAATTATAAATGTATATCGTAATTATTTTAAGATTCCCCGTACTGATTATCCGCTGTTGCCCGGGAATCTACTTATCTCGATGTTCCTGGCATAAATGAGCTAAAAGATAAAATTCGTTATTGTGAGTTATCCGTAAAAGAATACCCGCCATGTACTGCTATGCTTGCACAGGAATTTACGTTCTTGTCTCGATCTTCTTGGTATCAATAAAGACAAATATGGTTATTGTGAGTTATCCGTAAGAGATAAACATATGCTGTCGCGGACTTTTTTGTAGAGCTTTTTGAGATATTCAATTCTGTGTACATTAATTTTGTGTATTTGTTATGGTTTAGGCAGCATAAGCCATTTAAGCGTCCAAAGAACTACTTATTTCACGTTTTCCACTTCAAAGGGCGATTTTTAAGGGTGTAGGAGTTTAGTATCACAACTTTCTTACAGCCTATGTTCATCCCGGTAATCTCCTAAACATTTTGCAAGAAGCTCCCACATCAATCAGATCAACTATATGGTCGCGCATGAAGTACGAACAAACAAACAAACATTTTTATATATTAGATTTGTTGAAAAATCTGTTTGAAGTTATTAAAAAAAATTATATATCTTCAACCTCGTCGTAACAATATGTTGTACTTTCTTTATCAGCAGTATATTGTGTAAGCCTATTGTGTGTCATATTTATTAGGCTAATTAACTCTAGCCAGTTCATAAATTGTTAATATCTGAATAATTTACGGTAGTGAAGTGGAACAGAAGAACGTACGGTCCTAACTGCATCAGATAAAATAGGGGAAACTATTATCATTATTATTATATTGTTACACAGCATGAAAAATAGTATCATTATATTGGTTGAATAATCTCCTTTGTTGGAGTAGTGATATTTATAATAATAATGATAATAATAATAATAATAATAATAATAATAATAATAATAATAATAATAATAATAATAATAGCTTTATTTTACCTGGCAGAGTTAAGGCCTTAAGACCTTGTCTGCCACTCAACCAGGTTTTAAAAAATACAAAAAAAAATAGTCTTGCATCTAAATTACAATAAACATAAACAGTTACATGTTATAAATACAATACAATTAATATTTATAATGTATTTTGATTTACTCTAGATTTAACTAATTTAATGTATAATATGTACAAGATTATTTTTATATATATATATATATATATATATATATATATATATATATATATATATATATATATAAACGAGACAAAATTATAAATGACATAGTATAAATTTACATAAATAGAGATAAATTAATTATTAGACAACAGGTGACTGTATAAGCGTGACTTAAAAGTGCCAAGTGTGCGGCAACCCCTGATATCTTGAGGAAGGAAATTCCAGGATTGGGCAGAGGCTACTGTGAAGGAAGAAGAATAAGAGGAAGTGTTATGAAGAGGAATTGTTAGCAGACTGTTATCTTGTGATCTAGTGTCAATATTGTGGTAAGAGGATAACTTCTCAAATCTGGACGCCAGATAAGTAGGAGTGTAGGAGTTCAAAAGCATGAAAAGTAGTGAAAGAGAGTGCAATTTATGTCTGTCAGTAAGACGGAGCCAAGAGAGGTTATTCTTCATTGTATGAGAAAAAATATGTAGGCTACTCAACCTGAAATGAGTACCAACATATGTTCTGGGAATAAAGGCGGCTGATATGCTGAGCTGACAATCCGGCTCACACCTCCCCTTGTCTAGAAAGCCTTAATCTCCTATTACCCCAAGATCCTCATAAGGTCTGAAGTGAGATGACTTTGTCTTTATATATATTAATATAGGCCCTAGCGCATCTTATTCAATGAGAGTATATGCATGAATTTATAAGATATGAAACTATACACTTAAATACATTACATTGTCTTAAACGGTTGTAGAAAAAAAATTGGACATAAGTTTGGTTAATTTAACATTTCCTCCAGGATGCACCTTTCGTACACCCCTTAACTATTAAAAGTACCTGTGCCTTCTCAAAAAAACATACGTAGGCTACTGCGGAGAGATTTAAAATCACAAATCTGACTAATTTTTTTCTGGTTTATTTAGTTGTCAAATCAAAGCCCATGTTGGAATTTCATTAATAAGAGCCGTTCCATCAATATTACCATGTTATTATATCACCGAAATTAAAAAGTTGATCCTTTACAAAAAAAATCCTAAAGAATATTCGATGTTAATAGGGATGAGTATGAAGAATATAAATAACTTCACTATGAAGATCTGCATTACTTATATCATTGCCCTTCGTATATTGTTATTGTTTAGGTCCAATTTTAGTATCAATACAGTAAAATTCTTATCAAATTCCATTGAGAATAGTCATAAGATAAAAATTAAAAAATTAAAAATATACCTGTTAGCAGCTACCATTAAAATTATGTAATTAAAATATTATTTGGAGGCCTTTCGGAAGTTAACTTCCATCATCAGCAGTATGATTCATTTGCTACTAGCGACCCATCAAGATCATCAAAGTCTGCAACATCTTAGATACATCAACTAGTAGCGCATACTCATTTTGCTGATTATGGAAGTTAACTTCCGGAAGGCCTCCAAATAAATTTTAATTTATAATTTTAATATAGTTGAGGAGGACGGCACCTGCTAACAGGTACATTTTTATTTTTTAAATGTTTATCTTATGACCAATTTGGGAGATTGAGATGACGAATCAATACTTCTAAAATTCATTGTAAATCACAATTATGGTTACGTAGTAATTGTTCTTAATATTAAAATAAGTACCTGTTGTATCAGTCGTTAGTGCCAAATGACATGCCAAAGATGGAATATGTTCAGAAAGGCCTACAGGGTTTTAACTAACTAATGACCTTTTTTTTTAAGCAGAAATTTTAATTGAGGACGAGTGATATATCAGGTATTTATTTTAATATTTTTAAAAAAATGAGATAACCAAGTCAGATAGATCGAATAAATGACAATGGAAATGCTTTCGTTTTTTTTTATTGAGAAACCATTGGAGAAAACGTCATTAGGAAGACTGTACGTAGGTGGGAAGACCTTATTCCAATACATCTTAGGGATCTGAATATAGCAGATGTTTGAATTCAGTTATTCCAATACATCTTAGGGACCTGAATATAGCACATGTTTGAATTCAGTTATTCCAATACATCTTAGGGATCTGAATATAGCACATGTTTGAATTCAGTTGACTTACAATAGGGAGCAAACACAATAATATAAATTCACATTCTATTGTTGTCAATAAAACATATTCTCGCGTATGATCTTAGATTTTTAACCGTCTGTATATATTGATTAAATAATTAATCATTTACAATTGTTTTTGTCACCATATTATCTTTTATGCCATTTCTGGCTTTCTCCCCTGGCATTGGACGATTTGCAATTCATTTCTTAAATTGGGGCACCTGGAAGACGGAGTTACGATTCCTCGATGATATGATGGGTGATAAATTATAATGAAACCCAGGAGAGTTCTTAACCTAAATTCCAGACCATGGGCAACCACAGGAATAATTCACTTTTAAGGAAAAATGCACATGGTCTGACCGGGAATCGAACCCGGGACCTCATGGACTACAGTCAGAAACGCTGACCAAAAGTCCATGAGGGGGGTCCGTATCAAAATATATAAATAATGAAATCATCATCATCTTATCGTGTCTCCAAATGTGCCTCCAACCATCATTGTCTTTCCATTACTTTTTTTTTCTTAATTCTCCCCAATCGTATTCCCTATCTTGTAAATTTATCTTCACTTAATCAATTCACTTTCCCCGTGGTCTTCCTCCCAGTAGTTTGCCTTTGACCATCATATTAAGCATTCATAGTGGCAGTCTTCTCTTTTTCATTTGTTTTCATAACGAAAGACCTGAAATTATTTTATTGCATTTATATGAAATGAACTTGACGTCCCGAGAGAATTTTTCTAAATCAGAGTTATCTTAACTTTTGTTCACCGCCTGAATTACAATTGTTATAACTAATTTAAAACAACGTGAATACAAAGTAATTTTATTTTGTTTGATTGGCGAGACAATCCACCAACTTCAATTTTTATTTGTATAACTCAATATGCTGTATTTTCTTTTGAACGAGCGCGATAGCGATATGCCTGAGGAGAGAGGGAGGTAGGAGTAAATATGAGGTTAATATTGTGTGTGGGTGTTGTGACTACCACAGTAATGTAATAAGAAGCTTATTTTATGGTTACTTTACGACCCCCATAACTTATATTTTATTGTATTCAATATGCCAGCACATCGTAATAGCCTGTGAATTATCCAATCCCAATATCTTACATACGCGGTGCCAGTGAACTCGTCTCTAGTTCTGAGGTTGCGTGTTTAAACTCGACAGGGCTTGAAGGCTTTAAGTGAATACAAATACTTGTCATAACTTCTTTCTATGGAAAGTATACAAGGATTACAAAAAGGAATAATAACCCAGCTCTACAAAAAAAATGCGAATTTCTTTGTTTTCAAGTGCACAGTTTACGAATATATTCATGAAAGTGCTGAATGTGCTCTAGTTTTTATGATTTTTGCGTATCTTATATCTTAAACAGTAAACGGCTTGTTACTAATAACATTTATGTTTCCAGTCATGATTTGATTTCTGCACTTTTTTTTTTGCGTATACAAACACCGCGTGATCTCCACTCTCACACCCCTCATTCCGCACATTCCGCACATTGGCCGTGATCTCAGTTATTTGATAAAATTAAAGTACTCACGATGTGCATCTGGATATGATAAAGGACAAGGAAGAAAAATGTTTCAAATACATTTGTAGAAAATTTCCTAAGCTCAGTATGTAAAAGTAAAAGGCGGAATATTTGATGGTCCTCAAATTCGGCAATTTATGAATGATGCAAATTTTATCAAAGTATGACTGTTCCGCAAAGTGAAGATTGGAAGGGTTTTGTATTGGTAGTAGAAAATTTCCTAGGTAACTATAAAACACCAAATTATAAAGAAATTGTGCAAAACATGTTGATAAGCTGCAAGATTCTGGGAGCAAATATGAGTATAAAGTTACACATTCTCCACAGTCACCTGGATAGATTTTTGGATAATTTAGGAAATTATAGCGACGAACAGGGAGTGCACTTTCACTAGGATCGAAAAGTAATGGAGGAAAGGTATCAGGGTATATGGGACCGTCACATGATGGCACATTACTGCTGGTCTTTAAAAAGAGATTGTCCCCTAAAAAATTATAGAAGAAAATCTTTTAAAAGGCGTTTCACTGAAGTATAACATGGGTTTTCAATATTTTTCTTTCTATTTACGTCAGTGCATAATAATTTTTCAAGAAAAAAACAATTGGCATTATAAATATATCTGTTACATTTTTTCATATTTTCCGATTTTTGTAGTGTAAAATTAAAATAAAGATTTTTAAAAAATCAGAGCAATTCTTCCAAAATCATTGATAGTTTGATGAATTGTGATCATAAATATATCCGAAATTAATCTTATATCAAGGGTAACAAAACCACTGTTGACCAATGTAATTATTGACTAGTTCAATGGTCAAAGTTGGTATAAACCAGGTATTAACTAGCCATTGTGGTCACAACTGACCAAAATATGTTGAATAGTGCACACATACAGAGGATATGGATGTATGGAGAATGTATGTCCGTGAGGTCATTGTGTTCGATAGTGTCAGTGAAATAGTTATACACCAGCATTTTAATTGACTCCATTAAAATTTGTTCGTCGTATACTTTATGCTTTACATAATTGATAACTAACTCACTCACTCACTGGCCCTACCGAATCCGCAGGTTCATGGCCGCGCGGACATAAGCTCTCCATACATCCCTATCCTGATCTAATCCAAATATTCCCTGTATAATCTATATAACCTGATATCACGGTTAATGTTTTTCTCACCTCATTCTTAGTCTACCAACTGGGCGTTTTCCCTCTGGGTTTCCTACAAGAAGCTTCCATACAACTCTTTTCTTCCCCATTCGTGCCATATGTCCTGTCCATCGCAGTCTACGATACTTAACATTTTTATTATATCTGGCTTCCTATAATGACCACGTAGTTCAATGTTATGACGTTTTCTACATTCACCTGTCTGTTCATCTCTCTATGGACTAAACATTTTCCTGAAAACTTTATTCCCAAATACTCGTAATCTTCTTTCCTCCCATAAAGTAAGATTCCACGTTTCGCACTCATATAATATAAGTGGGAGAATAGCAGTTTTATATATTTTCAGTTTCACGTTTTTTTGAAAGGAGTTGGGAAGTCAAAGAGTCCCTGTGATGGATAATAGCACGCATTTTCAGAATTGAGCCTATGTTTAATTTCTTTGTGCATCTCATTCCTATTTGTGATTATTATTCCCAGGTATTTGTATTCAGCTCTTCTTCAAAATGTCCCTTATTTGTCATTAGCTGTCCATTTACATTATATAATTATTTCTATGTGTAAACATATATTCGGTTTTATTGAGGTTTACTTCCACTTCTAATTTCCTAGTGTTACTCAATAGATTGTGTGTGTTGGCCCTTAGTATCTCCTCACTATCGCCCAATAATACTACATCATCAGCATAGACCAACAGCTTATTAACTTGTTAATACCATTGTAGGCCTTCCTCATCCTCTAAAGATTTGATGTCATGCTCTAGTACAAAACTGAATGATAAGGAGATAGTGCATCTCCTTGCTTCAACTCATTCCAAATTTCAGAAGTAACCGAAAATTGTTTGCCTACACGCACCTTACTCTTTGTGCCATTTAAACACATTTGTTTAAGTCTAACTAACTTTTTAGTAATTCCGGACTTCAGAAAGATACTATCGGTATATAACGTTTTCCTCTTAATTGAATCATATTCTTTTTTTGAAGTCTACATATAGTGCCATTATTTTCCCCTTTTATTTTCTAAAATCTGTCTTACTGAAAATCGGATATGTTGTAGACTTATTTCTTCTTAATTTATGCAACTCTATGTTAAGATTATTTTCAACAATTAAAAAAATCATGAACTCTTATGTAACATTAAATTTTGAAACGGAGAGTATGCTGTGCATTTTTGTATTTCCTATAGAGAACAGTTCATTTTAAGATAGTTATTAAAGTTTCTTACTTGAAATATTCTCTTAGTTTTTATTCATGTTGACAAGTCCAAACTCATTTAGCTTATATCACGGCTATTTCATGAATTTTAATTGGCGATACTAAATTATAGCATATCCACCTTTAAAACTACAAGTATATACAGAATTTCGAAAACCACAGAATACTTTGAATTTCAAAATACCACAAAAATAAATTGAATTTCAAAACCACAAAAATAGTTGGAATTTTCTCTATCGACTGCTTCTGTTGCTTAATGGTCAGCATGTCTAATTGGCATTCTAGGAATCCTCATCGATTTATGGCTATGCCACAGGACTTTCCTTTAAATAGCATATATATCTGTAAAGGATCCACTCAGTATTGTCAGGATACTCGTACTTCATAGAAGTAGGAAATCCGGTTAAGATAACTGAAAATAGGGGTATGTGAATCTGTCACACTAACCGCGTGATTGCCTATACTGTCATCTGCATGTTAGTAATAGTAAGAATTTTATGTTGATCTTGTTTATTCTTAGCTCTGTGCCACGGGTTTATTATTGAATCAATATATATTAAAATGCATTAGCATTCTTTGAAATTTAAGATGTATTACATTTAAATTGCTTCATGAAGTAGGGACCTCAGTCTCTTTTGTTGTTACGACATTGAGATTTTCTGTTATAATTTTTAAGAGTTATGAATACATTTTTTTTTGCAATAAAAGGGCTATAATATTTCTACATAATTTTGAGAATAAGACAAATTAATGAGCAGTATTGAAGAAAAAGCATGCAGAACATGCTACTACAAAAATCTGATTTTTTTTAATGGACACATGTTCTTTCTGCAGGAAGTGGTTCATTTATGAGTTAGTGTTAAAATGGTCTGTCCCGCGCCGTAGCCGAGTGGTTAAGGCAAGATGCTTTGGCGCGGATCTGAGCTGATTTGAGTCTCCATTAGGTAATGATTTCTCTCAGGGAATTTTGACTAGTATGGGACAGTGCCTACCCTGAATCGTGAGGAATTTGGGTAATTGCAATAAGTAACAGTTTCAGGTTGAGAAAACCCAGCTATAACGGATGGGGGAGCCGACCTTCTGATCACATGTCATCCCTATAGTGGCGGGATGATCGTCTACCTCTGTAATTAACATATGTGGATGTGAGGCCAGCAGCCGACTTGTAGGCCAAGGGCCTTCTAGGCCTGTCGCGCCATGCAGTTTTTGTTACAATGTTCTATTTCCCATTCCTTAAACCATTCAAAAGCGATGTCAGTACCGGTATAGGTTTTGTATCACTTGTAAAACTGCAGCAATTCTCATATAGCCTAATAGGATTTAGGTCGATTGAGGCATATAATTTTATTAAATGACAACTATAGTGAAATGTCATGTGCGTTAAAAATAATAAAAGAACAAATATGAACTTGTATTTTTCATCAATAATTTACTTACGAATGCATCGTCGTGCTGGAATTCCAGGTACATGTTAAGCTTCAAAGAATTCATTCGATAATGTGACTTTGAGTGGAAAAAAGAATAACTGCGATAAACACTGACACGAAGCGATCGTGTCTAAAGCAAAACTCTCAAAAACCAAATTATGACGCAAACAGGAATACACACACACACACACATCACACACACACACACACACAAATATATATATATATATATATATATATATATATGAATAAAAAAGTTTTCTTGGGTTTTCCGCGTCTTGGATTCAAGTTCGGCCCCTGGCCACTGACTCCGACGTTTCGACATGATCCCACATGCCATTATCAAGGAATGATAAGTTCGAGTCACAGGTTTAGGTCTTATATAATTAAACAAATAGAGTTTTCGCTGTGGTACGTCTTCGGAAACGGACCACAGCGAAAACTCTATTTGTTTAATTATATAAGACCTAAACCTGTGACTCGAACTTATCATTCCTTGATAATGGCATGTGGGATCATGCCGAAACGTCGGAGTCAGTGGCCAGGGGCCGAACTTGAATCCAAGACGCGGAAAACCCAAGAAAACTTTCTTATTCATACTTATATCCGCGAAAATCTGCAATATAACACACACACATATATATATATATATATATATATATATATATATATATATATATATAACCATCCATCCATAGTAATTCTGCCCGAGGGCAGGTCTTTCACTGCAATTATAGCATTTTCATGCTATGCTTTGTCGGGGACCGTTGGGCCTAAAGCTTCCTGACATTTGTCTTACAGGTGAGGAGAACCCCCGGAAAAATAACCTCATCCAGGAGCCTGTCCCGACCGGGAATCGAACCCGGGTCCGCTGCGTGACAAGGCAGCACGCTACATCGAGACCACAGCGGTGAACATATATATATAACATACAGAACGAACGTAGATCAAAAGATAGAAACCAACTTAATGAAGGAAAAATATTATATATACTGTATATATACTTGTGTACCCTCATCGCTCATTCACTCACTCTCTGGCTCTAATGAACCGGATGTCATGACTGCATGCACATAAATTGTATATATACCCAGTTCTGAGCTAATGTTTTCCAATCATCCCTTGTATAAATTACCTCCCACAAATAATGATTAATATAAATTCTCCATCTCATTTTTTGTCCTAACTAATGAGCGTTTTTCCTCTGGTTTTCTTGCAACATTTTCCATGCCCCTCTTTCATTCGTCATTCGTGCTACATGTCAGTTCTCATCGCACTATATGACACAGATTTACGAGCAGTATTGAAGGAAAAACATGCAGAACATACCAGTACAAAAAATGTAAAGTTCTAAAAAATGGACTGTTCTTATTACATCTGGGTTCATAGAAATATAATTTTAGCTCACTGATATGTATACAATCATGAGACGTTGTAGAATTAAGAGAATTAAAGGCTCACGTTTTGAAGGGGCACAACTGAAACTATAAAATTAACTTATTATAGAAAAATGTTCTTATTCCTCTTTTGAGATGAAAATAGAATATGGTAGGCCTATGTTTAAATACAAAATGTAGATGAAAGAATTTATCTCATTATAGAATTGAAAGAAAGGCATCCAGAATCTAAGAAGGAAAAAGTCGAGATGTTCATCCTGAATAAAAAATAATGATAGCTTTAGACCTGTGTTGCTGTTTGATTGAAGTTGATTATTAAGAATTAAACATATTTTCCAAATTGAGCCTGTAAACAATTTGTGAAAATTTTGGCTAATAATAACTAACAATTTTAACTAACTAAATAAAATTAAAACTGTTAAAGTTTTATACGATTTTCATATTTATTTAAATACAAATTCGTTACAGCTGTTCCAATACCTACTTCAGACGAATGCCATGATTACGAATGAATTTTGTTGTTATGTATTATTAATTTGTATCATGGTATTCGTCTGAAGAAGGTACAAACTACTGAAATGGCTGTAATTAATTTGTATTTAAATAAATATGAAAATGATACAAAACTTTACCAGTTTTATTTTTAATTAAATAATAATGAAATGGATTTTCATCAAACACTAAATGAATTGATTAATTTTAATAAAAGCTAAATTTTAAAAATACAAATGATTGCGCCTAGTTCACTGATATAATAAGAACTAATTAAGGTACAAAATATTGCATACCTTTCGATGTTATTTCATTTTAACACTGATAACGTTGGTATCTTAAATTATTTTTCATCTCAGGTCTTGTGTTCCCTATCAAAAATTTCTCGACTGCAGACTCTTCTATAACTACATTTATTTCGCTTTATTTAATTTATACGCTATACGAAGTATGGGTTGCCATTTCAACAATATTAATTGGTTTACATAGTTGACAATACACATAAATAGAAGATTTATTGCTATTATATTTATGACACTTGTCTGATGAAGATACAGTGTATTGAAACTGCTGTTATATTTATGAAGATCATATAAAACTTTGATAGTTTATTTATCAAATATACCATGGATTTTCATCAAGTAAACACTAAATCAATTGATTACTTAATGTTGATTTCAGTTTCTATTATGTGTTTGGTTTTTAAGGGCACCCGGTACTAATTTCCTTGCAATTTGGTTTAAAAATATGCAACATACAAAACTTTTTTTCAGCTTATTCTTAAGTTATATGCATGAAAATTATATCACTAAATAAACAAGTCTTCCTTAACATAATGACACTCTCGTTAACTTTTTAGACATATTTCTGCGCGAGTAACTTAAAATACAAAAAATTCAAAATAAAAAATCCAACTTCTTAAAAATATTGTCTTGGTAAAATGTTCTCAAAAACGACTTATCCAATTGCTTCCAAACTTTAGTGTGTTGTTGTCCATAGTTCATTTGACAATAATAAGGTGTGCTTATGTTCAGATATGGATTGTGATTTATTTTAAAAAAATTAAAAAACAATTTTTTTTGTTAAAAATTTTGTAAACATTTTTTTTAAAATTTCAGTCACTATCAGGAGCACAAATATAAATTTACCTTATTATCATAGAGCTCTTCAAACTGCATATCCATGTCTAACATCATTCTCCTATCTTTCATAGTTTCAGAGAAAAGTGCACCAAAATATGAAAATATACAAGTTACGGGAAAATGCAAAAAAAAAAAAAAAATGTGCACATTAGCGGAAGACCCCATTTTAAAAATCAGTTTTTATGGATTTAAATGTCCAAAATCGTCAAAATAATACTACACATTGATAAAAATAGATCTTTCTGAATTTTTTAAGCAAAAAAGAAAAATCGATTGTTTAACCCAAATAAGTTGTGGGTGCCCTTAATCGCTCTATAATAATATAAATTTTAATATAATCCATTACTAGGTAAGTTAGAAGACAGAATGTCATAACATGCGTTAAATGTAGACTTGATTTCCCTTTCATTATAGTGTTTTGCTGTTATGAACAATATATTATGTTGTGTTATTATTCACGACGATATGGCCTCGGTTATAAAGGTCTGTGTGATTAAATTTTAAAGTACAAATTCCAAGTATAAACATTCAAGTGACATATTGATCCAGTTTTGATCATTTAATGTTGTAATCATAATTAGCTAAGAGTTTAGTGTCAAATTTTTATTTCCCTTCAGTTGCTTGACACATTTCAAAATCTGTCATTCATTTCATTAGACACTCTACGAACGTAGATGAAATATTGCTGATCTGAGTGGGTCAAATATTCGCCTATCTAATAATATTTCATGACGTGACAAGCCCACAAAGTTCCTGGCATACTCTAGATGGCTCTGGCCTCACACCCATTAGTGTCATTTACAGAGGTGTAGGATGACCATTCAACCAGAACAGGGATGACATGTAGTTAGCATATTGGGTCCTCTGGCCGTTATAACCTGGAGCCGCTATTTATTGTAGGTACACAAATCTCTCATGACCCAAATTAGGATTGTACAGAATGGAACATATTAAGTGAAAAAGGAATTCCACTACACTTGATAGCAGTAATTAAGAAAAGTATGAGAAAACACAAATAAAAATAAATCAAAGGGAACCAGTACATATAACAGGAGGAGTTAGACAAGGTTTTCCACTATCAACCACGCTTTTAACATTTATTTCGACGATATGATAAGATCATGGAAGCAAATGACGACTGGAGGAATTAACTTACGAAATATAGTAATAAAAACAGTAGCCTTTGCAGATGACCAGGTTTTAATAGCAAAAACAGAAGACGAACTACAAAGAATGCTATATGAACTAAATGAAATATAAAAAAAAATACAACATGGAAATATCCTCACAAAAATAAAAAACAATGACCTTCAAGGGTGCTCATCCAGTTCGGACAAAGATAATATTAGAAGAGAAACCAATATAACAAGTAGTAACATATAACTTCCTAGGTTGCGAAATATCATACACAGCAGAAACAGATATAAATAACAAAATAAATAAATTTAATTATATAACAGAAACACTAAAAAGAACTTTAAAAAATAAAGCCAGGAAAGACTCTATAATGAAATTATACAAGACAATGGCAGTGCCTATTATTACTTATGGATCCGAAACTTGGACTGTGACAACACAACAATCTGCCAGGATACAAGCTGCTGAAATGAGATTCCTCAGACCAACAGCAGGATATCAAAGAACAGACAAAAAACATAACACACAAATAAGACAACAACTAAAAATAGAGGAATTAAACTCAACAATAGTGAAATACAGAACAAACTGGAAAGAACACTTGGCAAGGATGACTGAGAATAGAATACCAAAAGCAACATACAACTATTCACCACGAGGAAGAAGAAGATTGGGAAGACCAAGGAAAAGATGGAAAGAGCAGCAATTTGGAGCCGGAACAGGCTAGTAAATAATCATAAACCGTGAAGAAGAAGAAGAAGAATACAGAATGAGGTATAAAGGAGTATAATGGAGGAAGAGAATATATTATGTAATGGTTGTTTTATATGTTTGGACGCATAGAGGCGAGTGATTTCTCAGAAGGGGTCATGGAAAGTTGGCATGTTGTGATCTCTTAAGCCGGGGAACGCCTGAAAGTCACAGTTACTCAGCCTGCCTTACAGTTATGATGTGTAAATTGGTCTCCCTGTCGCGGCGTTCCTCGATACATCGCATAAGTCTTTATAATGGTAGATTTACATGCTATTATGCATTAATCTTTGCAACATTGTTAATTACAAATTAAGACCTAAATTACAAAATATATTAATAAGTGCTTCATATTAAACACTAAACAACGAGATTAATAAAATCATTAGCTCATTTGGTTTTATTTGACAATTGACAATTAGACGAATAAACGTTTATTATAAAAACAATTATTTAAATCCATTAATTGAAATAAAAAAACTGGGTTGTGGAGAAATTCCGAATACATATTTGAAAACACGATAAAAAACTGCATTAACTACAACTATTGGTACTCATGGGACAAAAATCATGTTGACCTGTGTAATAGGCGCTTCTGTAAATTTCTGCCATGAATTTGGTATAGTTCTGTTACATTTTCGTTACCGACGTCAAAAAGTAGGAACTATTGAAGTCGGTAGGGGAAGAAGAACGTAGAGGTGGGTGCTTGTAGAGGACATGTCAGTAGGAATCAATCGCTGCATGAATCAGAATATAGTCTTATGACATTGTGAAAATGTCTCCAACCGTGTCCTCTAGTCAAAACACGGTAACAGCGCTGCGACTCTATCGGTAATCAAAACGTGAAAGAGCTGCACTTCGAGGATATAACTGCAGAGAATAATTCAGAAAAAAATATATAATTTATTTTCAGTTGCCGACTACGCGATGCTTATGCATAATTCCATCTTACTCCTGATACCTCGATGATGTAACCGTTTCCCAATAAATATATTTCTACTCGCATTCGTTCAAGCTACGGTGATCTGCCATCTCAATCTCCTAGACTTAATAAAGTATTAGTATTCTAGAGTTTCCACCATTCCCTATTTTCATACCTTATGGAACCAAATATTTATCTTCGGATCCTGTTTTATAATACCGGTACTTCATACGTGGAGTAAGTTACGAAAATCTAAAATTTTATTATTTTCAGGTACGACTACGAAGTGCTTCTGCAAAATTCCACCTTCTGTCTGGTACCTCGAGGACGTCGACTGGGTTCTTTCCGTTTCCTGGAGGCTCTGCAAGCAGGATGTGTACCAGTGCTGCTATCTAACGGATGGGCTTTGCCATTTGCACAAGTGATAGACTGGAATAAGGCTGTCATCTGGGCTGATGAACGTCTGCTCTTGCAAGTAAGTTCAGTCGTTATTTAACTATAAAAATACTTAATTTAGAAAGTATAATTTATTCTTTATTCCTAACACATACACATTTACACATTTCATTCAGAACTTCATTCCCATTTTTTTTTTATGTACAGCCTTTGAAAAAAATGATGGCGCAACTCTTGATGGTGGAAAGTTAAAAGTTTTGAAGAGCGATTCACACGAGTAAGTTGTTACATGTGCTGTCTCCTTTGAGGTCAAATCCGGCGGCATAAGGGGCCAATCATAGATTTATACCAATCGTTATTGAAAGAATATCAAATACATTTAATAATTGAATTACTAAGTTAAGAGAGTTATCAGATGACTAAAAGCAAGTATTGGTCTCTTAAACCAATCGATAGTAAATTAGCGCTTACTTCTGATGCAGTATTTGTATCGTTCGCATCACTAGAGCAGTCGGTAAGATGCTTTGTTGCGACGACGCAGGCCCAGGTTCGATCCTGGTCAGGATTTTTTTTAATAACGTCGTTATTTTTATAATGTCTACACGTTACCAGGCTACGTTATATAAATAAATGTATATATATATATATATATATATATATATATAGGGAAATTAATTAATTAAAGAAAACAGTTCTTAATATGTATGTATGTATGTATGTATGTATGTATATATATATATATATAATGAATGAGTCCACCGCTGTGGTCTCGAGGTAGCGCGCTGTCTTGTCACGTAGCGGGCCCGGGTTCGATCCCCGGTCGGGGCAGTTTTTCTGGGTGAGGTTTTTATCGGGGTTTTTCCTCACCTGTAAGACAAATGTCAGGAAAACTTTAAGGCCCAAACGCTCCCCGAAATCATATGGCCGTTATCATTATCATCATCATCATCATCATCATCCTTCACCGGTGTGGATAGCAACGGGAACTACCACACCTACAATTCCCTAGTGAAGCTGCAAAGCATAGCATGAAAATGCTATGATTGCAGTGAAAGACCTGCCTTCGGGCAGTATTACTATGGATGGATATAATGAATAACGATTGTAAAATCTCATTACTTTATTTAAAAAACACAACGCATAACAAGATTGTTTATTTCCACTACTAATGTAAAATGCATCTGATTAATTTAAATTAAGACAAGTTAATATATAAAATTTCATTATACAAGTAAGTCCTGGAGTAATGCATCGCTTCATACAGACAGTTTCTAATAAGGAACGGTTGTGGTCTAGTAGAGGGAGCTTCTATTTCCCATACAGGAGGTCGCGTGTTCGATCCCGGTGCCATGATTTTTTTATCTCTCTCGTCCTTTTCTCAATTAATTTTCTTTGTTTTGTTTTTTGCTTTTTTTTTAGCTTCATTTTCAGCATTTACTCCAGTACTTATATACGCGAACTTATTTCCCATTGCACGACACACAACGAAATAGAACGGATTTTAATTTCTCAAATAATTGTATACTTGTGAACCAAACAACTGACCTCTGGTCATGCGCAGTGGTTTCGTTCTGGGACTTGAAAATTAACTGTGCGCCAACAATTATTTCAAAGGCTGTACATTGTAATCGTCTTAATCGTGGAACAGAAATAGGCCAAACAAACTCATTTATGTAATATTATTGTAAATGTATGTATTTTTTTCAAGAAAAATCAGTAAGTCAATAATTTTAACTTCATTACGGAACACCATTGAGGTCACTATGTAAAAGTTAAAAATATAAAATGTGTACCTGAGGTCACAGTCATCCTCAACTATTAAATGCTGTCAATATACAGAAGGCCTTTCGAAACATGTGTTTTATCTTCTACTTCTAAAGTACTACTCTCACTTAGATCGTCTTCTTGTCTTCGCCCTTGAGTTCGGATCACTGGTTCACAACCCAGATACAACTGCATTTGTCTGGCTCGATTCCCACATTCTCTTATATACATAAGGACAGAAATATTTCGAAACCCCTCGTCGTGACGGTTCCACAATGGAAGTCTTAAGAATCGATCTTTCCAAAATAGAGGTATAGACTCCGCGAGCTTTCCGATTCATCAGTCGATAAATCACGAACACCTCTCTATAATACAAGGCGAGTAAGGTATCGCTGTCTCGTTGTTCGCGAAATCCAAAAGCCAGCCCAAAATTGCGTAACAATTTGTATAAAATGTTCGTTAACGCTCTAATGGGCATAATTTTTATTTTAGTTAATTAGGAGAAGTAAAGCGAAGTTCGTTAACCAAATAGGTTATGCGGTAGTCTAGTGGACATGTTCCTTATCTCGCGCGTTCAAATCCGGTCGTGGTCGATGGATTTTTTAAGAATGGAAAAACCCAAGAAACAAGTCCTCTGGAAGGGACTTTTAAGCCGTAGGTCCCGAGCCTGAAGATTTTCAGGATCGTAAAAGAACCGCGTGCCTGAATAGAGAGTCTCTGCGCAAAATTTTCCGAACTTTCCCATCCTATTATAGCTTGGTTTCCTAGATGTCACTATGAAGCGGAACGCTGACTCCGTGCCACTTAATGATATCTATACGAAAACAAGTGTATCTAATTTAGTATGGTTGAATTTCTCCTCTGTAGGGGGGAGAATGCCTAAATCTCACTGAGGAACACAAAGGGCTTACTACAATCTTCTGAATTTTTCTATTATTATTTGGTCATCTGCAAACAATAAGGTGTTTAATTTTTAATTTTGTGTTATTCTTATTCCAACTGATGACTTATTTTTCCAACAACATATTACTTCGTTGATATAGATCGCAATACGTTTTGGGGAGAGGGGCTATTTTGGAAAGAAAAAAGTGATATAAAAAAGAAGAATTGGGAAGGATATAACTGAATAATGGAGAAGGGAAGCGCTATAAGTGAAGACATCAGGAGCGGATAATGGAGCTGCTGAAAATCACGTGACGAGGAACTATTAGCTGCACATTGGAAACGTGTATATTGGAGCGAAGTAATTACTGGCATTTAATTCCACCAGCATCTAATCTGCATTAAGTAGCTCTAAATTAGAACCACTCGACTCGAGCTTCCGGACCTTACCATAACACTCTTGTCTTCAAGATCATCCCGCGCACAGTAATTACTTCCAAACTAAATTAATAGCCTGTCCAGTACAAGTCTCCCTTGTGAGATCAACTAGAATATTAATAA
Organism: Diploptera punctata; assembly: GCA_030220185.1. NCBI lineage: Eukaryota > Metazoa > Arthropoda > Insecta > Blattodea > Blaberidae > Diploptera > Diploptera punctata. Next base: position 1,321,487 of record JASPKZ010002683.1, on the reverse strand, counting down.
TTATTGTCTTTAGTGTTCTATTTACCAAAATTATTCACTTATGACGAGATTCAGTATATTTAATTGAAATAAAAGAATACTAAAATGGGTGCCACTTGGTAAAAGAAGAAGAATAAGAGAGTGGCGAAAAATAATGTAGATTGATAACACAGCTCTACAAATTTTTATTTTTTTTGTTGCCCTGGATATCTCCGCGAATTTCTGTTTTCAAGTGCACAGTTTACGAATATATTCATGAAAGTGCTGAATGTGCTCTAGTTTTTATGATATTTACGTATCTTACATCTTAAACAATAAACGGCTTGTTACTAATACAATGTATGTTTCCAGTCATGGTTTGATTTCTGCGCATTTTTGTTCGCATATACAAACATCACGTGATCCCCACTCTCACACCCCTCACTCCGCACATCGGCCGTGATCTCAGTTATTTGACAAAATTGAAGTACTCACGACGTGCATCTGGATATTATGATGAAACAATTCGTCAAAGCGTTAGGCAAGGAAGGAACATGTTTCAAATACATTTGTAGAAAATTTCCTAAGCTCAATATGTAAATGTTAAAAGGCGTATTTGATGGTCCTCAAATTCGGCAATTGATGAAAGATGCAAATTTTATCAAAGTTATGACTTCCGGAAGCTTGGAAGGGTTTTGTATTGGTAGTAGAAAATTTCCTAGGTAACTATAAAGCATCAAATTATAAATGAATTGTGAAAAACATGTTGATAAGCTTCAAGATTCTGGGAGCAAATATGAGTATAAAGTTACACTTTCTCCAGTCACCTGGATAGATTTCCGGATAATTTAGGAAATTATAGCGACGAACACGGAGTGCGTTTTCACTAGGATCTAAAAGTAATAAGGCAAGGCAGATGGGACCGTCACATGATGGCAGATTACTGCTGGCCTTGAAAAAGAGAGTTTTGCCTAAAAAATATAGAAGAAAATCTTATAAAAGGCGTTTCACTGAAGTATAACATGGGGTTTCGATATTTTTGTGTCTATTTACGTCAGTGCATAAAAAAACAATTGATATTATAAATATATATGTTATATTGTTTTCATATTTTCCGATTTTTGTAGTATAAAATGAAAATTAAGATTTAAAAAAAACCAGAGCAAATCTTCCAAAATCATTGATAGTTTCATGAATTCTGAGCATAAATATATCCGAAATTAATCTTATATCAAGGGCAACAAAACCACGGTTGACCAGTATAATGTTTTGAGCAGAATGAGAGAAAAAGGGTTGAATGATGGAGATTGGAAAGGCAAAAAAAAAGTGTAGAATAATGAGAGTATATTAATTGGGCGCAGGAATATGTTGTGAAACATTGTCAGGGTGTCCAGCAGTCCGGAAAATCTTGAAAACCGGGAATAAGTAGGGAATTTAAAAGTAACCGGGAAATAGACGGAAATTCGTAAAGCGACGTGTATCTATCTTGTATTCAAATCAGAATAATCACAATCGATAAACACATTCTAAAAATGAGTACATATATTGAAATATTTATTCGAAGAAATGTTTATGAAACTATAGCATAAGTTTGGCGGAGTCAATCTGCCGCTCTGAAGAAATGTCAGCCCTTGTCAACACGATATCGTATTACAAAACAATACTTGAGCACAAGTAGTTCATTAAGGCAGATGAACTCGGTCTATATGCAAAAAGCTTACAGTCAGCTTATTGAACAAATGCATTTTAACGTAACTCTCCGTGTTTCTCGCTCGGTCTTTCGCTTTTCGTATACAAATCGACCAATAACTAATTCACTGGCACTATCGAACCCGTAGGTTCATAACAGCGCGGACATAAGATCTTCATACATTCCTATCTTGAGCTAATGTATTCCAATCATTCCCTGTATAATCTACTTCCCTCAAATCATAGTTAATGTTATTCTCGCACCTCATTCTTGGTCTACCAACTGGACGTTTTCTGGTTTTCTAATAGAAGCTTCCATGCACGTCTTTCATTCCCCATTCGTGCCACATGTCCTGCCCATAGCAGTGTAAGATACTTAAACTGTTCTTATTATATCCGGCTTCCTATAAAGACCATGTAATTCACTGTTATGTAGTCTTGTCCATTCACCTGTCTGTTCATCTCTCTTTGGTCCAGAAATTTTCCTAAGAACTTTATTCTCAAACATTCATAATCTCCTTTCCTCCCTTAAAGCAAGAGTCCATGTTTCGCATCCGTATAATATAACTGGTAGAATAATAGTTTTATATATTTTCAGTTCAACGCCTTTTGAAAGGAGTTGGACCTCAAGAGTCTCTGTAATACATATGTATTCCTATTATTAATACTTTATTTAAATCTGTACAAATTATTATCAAACGATTAAAATATATATGAATAAAACAATTTTATCGTGAGATTGTTGCAATGGTAACATGGTTCATGTTCACATAATAAAAAAAATGTTTTGCTATCTTATTTAAGCCCTTACAATTAAAGAATTATGTTTTTATCAATTACACAAATTAAAAAAAGATTTTTACAAAATTTTATTTACTATAATTAATTCGATTTAGCACCAAAACAACGAGGGAATTATTTTTTGTTGCCATGAAAAAAAAACGGAAAATAGTCAGGAATTTCATATTTGTAATTTGCTGGACACCCTGATTGTGAAACCTGCTAAATAAATGCATTCATTAATTTTGAGAATTTTCCTCATCATTGAGGGTTTTCTCCAACCAATTTTAATAATTAACACGAGTTAAAAAAAAGTACATAAATGACTACGGACTTATAGACTATCAGTTTATAACAAACAATCACAAATTACCCTTATTTAAAGTTCTCCATAGTTCTCTGTCCTCTGTGTCTTCATCCGTTACACCAAATTCCCTCATTGAATTCTGAATGTATTCTTCCAGGTTGTTCTTGGTCTTCCTTTTCTACTCCTTCTTTCAATGTTTCATGCATAGACGGCCACCCTGCATTCTTCTTTCGTGTCCATACAATTTTAGCCTTCTGTGTTCAAAATATATAAAATAAATAAAATATTTATATTTAAAGCGAGAGAGCATACTGCCCTAGCACTGCAATCTGAAAGATCTTTCAGGTCGCAGTGCTAGAGCAGTATGCTCTCTATGTAATGCGCTTACCCAGCATTGTGGATAAATTGTGTTAAGTTTACTCTACGGTGTTGTGTAGTTTGTTATGGGTCTTCCTCCTGGTCCGGCACATCAAGTAATACTATAACCATAACTCGTACCGCCATTTTTTTTTAGTTGGGACTACGGCTGCGAGGTGGGACTAGAACCCTCCTGTTGGCCCCTCTTCTACCCCCTAGGTCAATACTCATGCTTGGAGTTATGAGAAAGCATATTGGTGTGTCGCCGTTAGATCCCATAACCACATACTTTCAACACATGTGGTTTGACGATCCAAACATGTTTACCTACATGAGATGAGGTGAAGGGTGATATGAAATAAATTAATGAGAAATGAAATGGCATAAATGGAAAGGAAAGGGGAGTGGAGAGTGTTGGTGGAATGAAATTAGGAAAGCGGGAAAACACGACAAAAAACCCGAATAATCCCAATGTGTCCTACCACCAATAGTCCTCCGGAACCGCCAGAATTCGAACCTGAGAACCCTGTTGGAGCAGCCACGCGTCCGCCGAAACGGTATTTAAATAATATACTATATTCTTCTTCTTATTATTGGTATTATTATTCTTCTTGTTATTATTATTATCCTTTTTCTTCTTTTCTATTTCTTCTTCTTCTCTTTATTGTTCTTCTTATTTTTCTTCTTCTTCTTCTTCTTCTTCTTCTTCAGTGAAGTTTTAGCATTACCTACCTAAATCTGGAATTAAAAATTATTTTCTTGCTGGATTCCATAAGGCTGAAAATGAGTAAAGGAACAAGAGAATATTTGAATATTGTCCAATCTTGGCAATGCATTTGCCTCATACCTATTTTGATTTTATCGTGTAACCAGTTTAAATTATAACATTGTTTATATTACAAGTATTTGCTTCATTATATTATGACATTTGTATGTTTCTCTTTGGAAAGAAATTGAAAAGTATAACTTAGTTCTCCTGGCAGTAGGCATTGTTTTAGTTGAATTCCTGGGCAAAATATTTTGGACGAACTCTTATTCAAGTTATAGTTTATGAAAATGATAAGAAAATAAATTAATATTTGCAAACTCTAATTAAGCCAGTGCTAATGTATATAATAAAGCGAAACATGATTCCTTATTTAAGAGAAGAAAGAATATTGAGTATTTATGAATAAAATTCACCAAAAACAGGTGAAGGAAAACACTACTACTACTATAATGACATAGCCCATTGTTGGGCCATTGTCCCTCCTTTTGTAAGGAGTTACTAGACCAAGTTAATTATTAATTACCTTATTTGCTCATAGATGTCATGGACGGCATTGTGATGAACACATCGACTTAATGAGTAACAGTGAGTTACATGATCTTTGTAGGAAACCAGATGTAATAAGTACAGTTACATCTCGTAGACCGCGATGGGCAGTATATGTGGTTGAAATCGGGAATGAAATGATGCCATGGGAACTTCTTGTAGGAATATCAGAAAGATAGCTCCCAGTAAATACACCAAGAATGAGATGAGAGAATAATATTAACCATGATTTGAGGCAGATGAATTATAAGGGAATGATTGAAAAAACATTAGTTCTGAATACAGATTATAGGGAGCATATGTCCGCGCGGCCGTAAACCTTCGGGTTCGATAGTGCTAAGTTTGTTTTCCTGAGGGAAAGCACCTTATAGATGACCCATGAATGAGAATAACATTAACCATGATTTCAAGGTCCACAGCTGTGGTCTCGAGGCAGCGTGCTGGCTTGTCACAGAGCGGGCCCGGGTTCGATCCCCAGTCGGGGCAGTTTTTCCGGGTGAGGTTTTTATGGGGTTTTTCCTCACCTATAAGACAAATGTCAGGAAAACTATAAGGTCCAAACGGTCCCCGAAATCATATGGCCATCATCATCATCATCGTTATCATAATTATCATCATCACCATCATCCTTCACCGGTGTGGAAAGCAACGGGAAGCTACCACACCTACAATTCCCTAGTAAAGCTGCAAGCATAGCATGAAAATGCTATGATTGCAGTGAAAGACCTGTCCTCGGGCAGAATTACTATGGATGGATGATTTCAAGGGGCCAGGACATGTATGTATTACGAATCGGGAATGGAAGAGAGGCATGGGAACTCCTGTAAGAAAACCTGAGGGAAAGCGTCCTGTAGATAGACCAAAAATGAGGTTGAAGTATAATGTTAACCATGATTTGAGGTAGGTAAATTGTATAGGGAATGATTGGGAAAATATTTGATCAAGATATGGATGTATGGTTAGCTTATGTCCACTTAAGACCATACGACTTTGATAGTGCCAGTGATTTAATTAGTTACGTTTTTATTTTACTCTCAGAATGATCGATCAATGCAATATTTTACTTATTTACATATGATACTTACTTATGGAAGCGTTAGTACTACGAAACTTGCACTGCGCTGGTTCGAATCTCCATGGGGGATGAAATTTTTATCATGGAATTTCGGCCAATATGGGACCGGTGCCCACCCAGGCACAACAAGAACGTTTAAAACCATTCACTCGTATATTTATACTTAACGAGATGAATGTAATATAGATGATTATGATTACCATATGATGTTCGAGAATTATTTGGCCTGAAAGTTTCTCTACATTTTGCTTAGACGTCAGAGAAAACCTCGAAGAAACGTCACCCAATATACTTGTCCAGACCGGGGATGGAACTCGGACCCCTGCGTCTTAGGCAACGATGTTACTGCTAGATCACGGTGGTGAATTGAAAAATATTATCTAAGGGAATTAAATATCACAACCAAGCGATTCAAATGTGATAGTATCGTTTGAAACTTTCAGAATTGTTAATATATTTTTTTCCACGTACGGTACATACAAAGTTATGTAGAAGTTATGAGTCTTGACTAATACTTTTATATGAACAATACAAGGAAAATTAATTTGTAGTCTGTTCCTATATTTAACTAACTCACTGGCACTATCGAACCCGTATGTTCATGATCGCGCGTATATAAGCTCTCTATACATCCCTATCCTGAGGTAATGTTTTTCCAGTCATCCCCTGTATAATTTACTTCCCTCAAATCCTGGTTAATATTATAATTAAGGAATGATAATTTACAAATGCACAAGAATGATTTATGTAACACATTTATAATATTTGTTGATAGCTACACCATATAATTTCTGTATTAGGCCCCTAATTACAAAAATGGTTAAAATCCACTTTTATAAAGTAATGCATATATATAATTCTTCTGCACGTGTGTATGTCAGTGAACTCCTCAGAAACACCTGGACCGATTTCGATGAAATTTTATCTGTGTGTTTTAGTGAATCCCTGGGTGGTTTACATTCACAATTGGGCCCTCTAAAAACATTAAGTGTAGGAGTTCACCTGAAGTGAATTTTAAAAATACCTCTAGCGGTCACAATTTCCAAAGTTTCACAATGAAACTCAGTATATCGTACGCCTATTAAAATATACTGAGGTAGATATTTTCAAAAAATGAGCGAAATCGGACAATTAGAAGTGGAGGTTCACCTGAAATTCGAAATTAAAAACTGCCTAAACTACTGGACCGATTTTGATGGAATTTGTTATGTGTGAGTGGGTCCCTGGATAGTTAAGATTTACACTAATTACCCTCTAAAACCATTAGGTGTAGAAGTTCACCTGACGTGAAAATTTAAAAATAGCTATAGCGGTAACAATTTTCTTTGTTTCACAACGAAACTCAGTATATCCTATTAAAATAAACCGTGGTAGGTATTATCCAAAAATGTGCGAAATCCGACAATTAGAATTGGAGGTTTACCTGAACGCCATATTTGGTTCGTCTCAGCGTATACCATACAATTTAATTAACATTTAATATTTCATTTATTTAGGCGCAGAAATTTATGCCGGGTATTAACTAGTTTTCTTATCATTTTTCACTGTTTCCATGAAATTCAATTTTAATTAAAGTCTATAAACTTTTGTCCCAAAGTGTAATTTTGGCACTGGGACTTCCTGATAGTGTGCAGTGATTGATGGAAACGTAATTTAGATACAAAGGGTTCGCAGAAGCTGACAGACGTAGGATATTTAATTATTGTGGGGAGAAAGTGAGATATAGCAGACGTGAATGGAGGCGAACCGAGGAGATAAGACAGAGAAATTACATGGAAGAAGTAAAACGTTCGATACTATCTGGTCCAGCCAAACTGCAGTCAGTAAATGTGTTTCCAATACAAAAGTGCTTGAGAACTGAGTGTACCCAGGTTTATTGTCGTGGAATAATGATAATTTGAAATAGATGAGGTTGTAACATCGCTGTTTTTCACACGAGTTTACCGACTCATCCTGTTTTGTGAATATCTGGCGCAGTGCACCTTCTATACTTTATGAAACGTAGCCTATTATTATTATTATTATCATTATTATTATTATTATTATTATTATTATTATTATTATTATTATTATTATTATTATTATTATTAATATTATTATTATTATTATTAATGTTATTAGTATTATTATTAATATTATTAGTATTTTATTAATATTATTATTAGTATTATTATTAATATTATTATTATTATTGTTATTATTATTATTATTGTTATTCATCATCACTCCAGGGATTAGGCAATTGCCCGTTCCGACTTCGTAATGCATCAGCCCAACGTCTTCTAGGTCTTCCAACATCACGTCTTCCTCTTGCTTGATAATTTCTTGTTAACAATGGATATCTCCCCTTACTCATTCCATCCATATGATCAATCCATTTCTGTCTGTAATTCGTGACCTTATCCAATAAAGGCTGTACTTTCAATTCTTCTCTTATATCCTCATTTCTTATTCTATCAAGTCTTGTACATCCTTTAACTTGTATTAGGAACCTCATCTCCGCCGTCTGTATTCAGTCCTTCTGTTTTTTCATTGGAGCCCAAGTTTCACATCCATACAATATCGTGGGAACCGCCATAACATTATACATTTTTATCTTGGTTTCTTTTCTAATTTTATTTTTGAATGTTCTCTGTATTGTTACACACACCGTCTGAAATTTATTTATTTTGGAATCAATATCTCTTTCCACATTGTAGCCAACATCACAGCCCAAATATTTGAAACTAGACACCTGTTCTATACTTTGATTTTCTAAAATAAGTATTGTTATTAATATTATTATTAATATTTTTATTTTTTATTTTATTTATTATTAGTATTATTAATATTAATATTATTATTATTATTATTATTGTTGTTGTTGTTGTTAACTCCAGTGCACGATAGGTCTATAAGGCCCTTGGCCTACCAGCCGGTTGCTGGTTTCACATCTACTGGTGTTAATCACAGAGGTAGCTGATCATACAGCCAGTGTAGGGGGTGACATGTGGTCATCATGTCGGTTCCCCCAGCCGTTATAAATTTTCTTAACCTGAAGCTGCTACTTATTGTACCTATCCAAGTGCATCACTATCTGGTTGGGCACCGGTCCCATACTGGCCGAAATTTCGTTCCCCATGGAGTCCGGAACCAGCACAAGTCCTGTAGCTCTGCGCCAAGGCATCTTGCCGCAACCTCTCGGCTACGGTGCGGGACATTATTATTATTATTATTATTATTATTATTATTATTATTATTATTATTATTATTCGCAGTATGAATTTAAAATATGAAATTGAGCACCTTGTAACGTTTAGTCTTCTCTATAGTTTAAACTTGTTACACACTGTAGACCTTTCTGCTAAGGATGGAACCGGTTTCGAAAAGTTAGATTGTTTTAAAAGTTTTAATATTTAAAAAACTGAACCTTACCAGGCAATGTAGACCTACTCAAATTTGTAATTTTATATTGTGACCAATACCTCAGTATATGTTATCATGAATTTTATTATTATTATTTTATTATTATTATTATTATTATTATTATTATTATTATTATTATTATTGTTGTTGTTGTTGTTGTTGTTGTTGTTGTTGTTGTCTGTCCCGGTGATATAGTGGATATGTTTCTTGCCACAAGACCCAAGGATCGCGGATTCACACCTGGCAGGAATCGACGTATTTTTAGAATGAAAAAATCGAAGGGACAAGTCCTCCGGGAGGAACTTAAAGCCGTGGATCTCGAGTCTGAAGACTTTCGGGTTCGCAAAAGAAAACTCAAGCCTGAAAAAAGAAGCCTCTGAACAAAAGTTCGTGTCCCGCGCCGTAGCCGAGAGATTAAGGCAGGAAGCCTTGGCGCAGAGCTACGGGACTTGCGCTGGTTCGAGTCTCCTTGGGGGAAGGAATCTTCTCATGGTATTTCGGCCAGTATGGGAGAGGGTGCCCACCCAGCATCGTGAGGCATTTCGGTAGCTGCAATAAGTATCGGCTGCAGGTTGAGAAAACCAGCTGTAACGGCTGGGGCACTCGACATGCTGACCACGTGTCACCCCTACACTGGCTGGATGATCATCTACCTCTATGATTGACACATTGGATGTGAGACCAGCAGCCGGCTGATAAGTTAAAGACTTTCTAGGCCTGTCGCGCCAGGAGAGAACAAAATTTCACTGACTTTCCTCTATCCAAGTAATGCCTTATTTGCTTAAGAGATGTGTCATTAGGGCGACATGCTGACCATATGCCACTTACGACATCTATAGTGGTATGAGCGTAACTAAATCAGGTTGGTCAAGAAACACCCAGCTCATATCCTTCCGCTGATGATGGATATGTTACTTACCACAAGACCCGAGAATCTGCTGTTTTTGGAAGCTGGTTTGCAAAAGGCCTACATTTCTTTAACCTTGTTGATTTAACATTTTCCAATACTGTTATTTTAACACAGTGCCAATAATGGATCATATTATAATGATATTGTGAAGAGAAAAATTAATGTCTGAACCAGGAATCGAACCGTGGTATGATCCAGTATTGGAAAATGGTAAATAACATCGTTTACTAACAAAAGTGGTGGTGTAAAATTCTCAAATATAGATACTTCTAAACGAAGCCGGCCGTTGGCGATGGCAGTGTCACCTACCTGACAGCGGACGAAACGAGAATTATAGATTTGTATATGTGGAAAGAATTGTTAATGTTTGTGCCAGTCTGAAATGGTGTAGTGGGCTGCACACTAGTCTGGAGAACTAGAGGTCCACGGTTCGATTCCTGGTTCAGAAATGTTTTCTTTTCCCAGTATCATTATAACCTTGTTAAGGGCGGCAGCACCTGATAGGTAGATATTTTAATATTTTGTTTTGCAGATGAAGACGTTAGAATGTCTCTTAGCAGGGAGTAATCATCTGTGTAAAGACCTTTTACTTAAACTCACAGAAGCATTTTTCTTTATCTCATTTTTCTGAGCCTTTTTCCATAGAAGACTCTCACCAACTACTGGTTTCTGCCTCATATTAACATTATTATACTTCCTGGAGCTGTTTTAAACGTACTGTACATGGTAGAGAGAGAGAATAGCTTTGCTGATATTTGACTTCTGGTTCAGAGATTTGAAATCTAGTCAGGAACAAATTAAATTGTGCTTTCCTACTGCAAACCGTGAACGCCTCGGGACCACTCAGCCTCCTGTCTAATGATTACAAGGACTCTACCCCGAGGGCGAAGCAACCCCCAACACAATGTAAACCACATCTCCCTCATAGAGGTTAATCTATAACATTCCCTTGGGTCATTATGAACTGTTGTGGGATTTATGTAAATTGGGTCCATTGGTCATTATTAGCTGGGTGATCCCTTTTAGAAGCTAATTGGAGGGTTGTAGATTACATTCGCATAGAAAGGTAATTCTATATCTGGAATTGGTCAGTAGGCTCTTATGTTATCGGATATCAACAAATGAGGAATGAAGTAACAGTGTCCTCGAGCAGTGGTCGTACGTTATACTGCATACACCTGGACTGGTGGGAACAACAATATAGTAATTAAAATGCGAGGTTTGGGGAGTGCTTTTTACAGAAGCGATGAAATTATTAAAACCCGAGCAATAGCGAGGTTTTAATTTCCGAGATTCTGTAAAAACACTTCACAAACGTGCCTTAGTACATTATTTTTTGCACGATGGTATTTTCAAAATAATAAATTATTATTTTATTTTATATACAGAATTTTAATGTTTACACATCTTTCTGTGCCTTAAGTTTTATTTTTCTGCTCCACTTGTCTCTCTCCATCCAATCCATGTCATCCAGTCCTCTTGCTCTCATTCCAGTTCTTATTTCCTGCATCCACGAGTTTCGAGGTCTTCCTTTCCTCCTTCTTCCAGGTGGACACCATTCCAATGTTTTCCTGGGTAATCTTTCTTTTTGCATTCGTCGTACGTGCCCATACCAATTTAATTGCTTATACCGTATATAATGTACTATTGAATAACCAATATTAATTTTTTCTCTTATGACAATATTTCTTATTTTGTCTAATTTTGAACATCTTGCTACTCTCCTCAAGATATCCATTTCCATCGAGATAAGTTTTTGTTCCAAGTTTTTCTTGAATTTCCAAACTTCAGCTCCATATGTGACAGTACTGTTCACTATTGAATTATATATTTGTTACTTATTATATAATAATAATAATAATAATAATAATAATAAAATAACTTCTTTGTTGCAAATATTTGCGTTCATTATAAACAACTGACTAACGTTAACAATCTGACCAATATTTATACGGCAAATGCCGAAAATAATTTAGTTGAAACTACAGCAGGCCCTGACACCATCAGGGATAAAATGGCGGCAGGTACGAATTTATTGTTTTATATTGTTTCAAATAAAGTTCAGTTAATTTAAAATGCAGTGATTTGTTTTGTGTAATAAATATTAACTCTACCTTTCGAATATATTTTTGTACATACATTGTACGTGGTATACATAAAGGACAGTGGTTTTACTTCCCGCACTAGATAGGTAATTTGTAATATTACAGAATAGTTATTTAGTTATTTATAGCTTGGCAACCCCGAAATTTAGAAAATTGAACTTTCAATCATTGCTGTAAATACGATAGAACGCACTATCGTGCAAAAAATAAATTGTACACCTCGCAAAGAGAATAAAAATGAAGTACGTAAGATACAGGAATGGTTCCTAATGTATTCTGGTGATCTATGATACAGACCCGATATTTTCCACTTTTATAAATGAAAAAAGTGCGTCACGCAGGAACTGCTTATACTAAGCAATTTCCCGAGCAAGTCGAATTTATGGTCTCTTTTTGCTGGTTAACATTAGCTATATTCTTAAATTGGAGAAAATGTTTTCTGATGCTAGGTTATTTAAAAGTATAGGACTGCAGTGAAAAAAATCATGCTTAACCGTTAGTTATTTTTAGAGGTAGGATTTAATACCCTATGAAATATGTAGATAAATATGTAACAAAAAATACAAAATATATAACAAATATGTAATATCATTTGCAAAGGACATTTAAAATATTTTAATTAATTCTAATGGCAGTAACATGAATTTTATCAATTTCCCTAACGATTACAAGTTTTTGAAGTGATTTTATCTAATCAAAAAAAGGCGAATAAATTATTTTACACATAAATACAGTATGTTCCAACAGATTACGTAATACTATAACGTCATTCATGGCACAAAACACAGTAAGTCCCACTATATTTCTCGATATTTTCAAGATTTACTTTTTATCGATGAGCAGAAATTATGTTTTTATATATTGTGAAAGCAATAGCTCGATATTACATAATATCAGTAAGAAGATGGACGTGTGCGTTCAATTAATCATCTTCTTCACATCATGTACTAGGCAAAAATGCCTGTTCTTCCCCACAGTTGTTCTGTCCATCTTTTCAATAGCCTTCCTACATTCCTTAAACATCTTGGTTTGTATTTAAATGCTGATTTTGGTAATCTTATTACATTCGTTATTTCTACATGTCTAAACCATTTATGTCTGTATTCATTGATTTTATCATTCAATGGATATATATAACTCTGTTCTTATATCTTCATTCTTTATCCGATCCAATCTTGTGCAGACTTTTGTTCTTCTAAAGAAGTTTATTTCTACGTTTTGTATTCTGCTTTGCAATTGTTTGGTCATTACCCAAGTTTCACTCCCATAAAGTAATGCAGGAACTGCCAATATTTTATAAAACGTCAATCTAGTATATCTTCTTGTTTTGTTCTTTAATGTTCTATGTATAGTTCATTTGAAATTTCGTCAGTTTTATGTCTCTTTCAGTTTTTGTGTTTATAGTAAAAGTACAACCCAAATAGTTGAAATGTGTTACTTGCTCCAGAGGTTTGTTATCTATTATGGTTCAATTAATGATTTGACATAATATGTCAAATATATCACTATGTTTAAAAAATATGCTTTGTTGATAGCGTGAACATGAAATATAATGGTCCTTGTACCCTAACTCGTCAACATTGTAACTTCTCATACTGATTCATACAGAGGAAAAAAAAAAGTAGAAATCCGGACTCCGCTTAATACCCATTCTAATATGATACAAAAGTAATAGTAGTAGGACTTTATTAGACAAAAAGTAAGATATTTACAATATTATTTATAAATATGGGTCACACGGACAGTAAGCCGTACGTGCTGTTGACAGTCCGTTACAATAAAGTTCCTACAAAGGTAATTTAAGTGTTTATGATATGGTTTTAGATTATTTTTTTAATTAGATAAAAAAAACTTGATATGCTAGCATAAATGGAATCATAATGACTTGAGAAACTACGTTTCTTGTGAACGCAGCTTAATAATATGGGGACTTCAATTCATCATTTGGCTGGAAGCTGTGAAAACAGGAAAAGGGGAAAGAGGTTTGCGGTTACAGAATGTAGGGGCGGCAGAGGACAATTTTGAGGTTAGCTTGGTTTGGGTATATGTGGGGGGGTTGGGTGCTTTTGAGGGTTATTGGAAATCGATATCTGTTATGCACGTATTGTGTAGACTTATCATTTTATGTGGACTTTGTGGCCATTGGGTTTGTATGTAAGCAAAACAAAAGGACTATGTGGTAGGTATGTGTTTTTAAAGTGAAAGTTTTCTATTGCCCGACCATTAGCCACTTCTTGTGCCATATATAATCCAATACTATAATAGAATTTGTGCTGTGTTTTCTGCTGGTCAGCAGACTCGCACTTAAATTGTTCAGCAATATTTCTTATTGCTATAGTGTAGCAGTAATAACCCATTATTCAAGAAATAACATACTAAGAAAAAGTAAGGCATCCCACCATTAGTTATGAAAATTTATTGAGATGATGATGATGATAATAATAATAATAATAATAATAATAATAATAATAATAATAATTTTATTTAGGATTTTCTCTGTATTACAGTAGTTCTCTTTCATCCCAAATGTATTTTGCTCCGCCACAGATTTCTATCTTCAGCATCTTCTTCTTTGAGGTCTCTGCTGATCATGTTTCTTCTCACTTCATCAATCCACTGTTCCTGGGTTTTCCTCCTCCTCCTCCTCCTCCTGCCTTCAGCATTCCAATCAGCATCATTCTTGGGATTCTATTATTCTCCATCCTCTTCAGATGTCCATACCATTTCAATCTCCTTTCTTCTATTACTTCTGTAATATTATGTTTAACATCCATTATTTCTCTCATTTTCTGGTTCCGAATTTTCTCTTTTCTTTATTTTCTTGATACCCTTCGCCAAAAATCCATTTCTGTTGTCAATATGTTTTGCTTGCTACCTACCCAAAGTCCATGTCTCTACACTATATAACATAACACTTTGTACTAATGATTTAAATATCAGTGCTTTGGTTTTATGATGATGATGATGATGATAATAATAATAATAATAATAATAATAATAATAATAATAATAATATAACAATCTATCTATCTATCATCGGGTTTTTACAGTTGCTGTCTTCTTCCCGTGCCAACAAACCTCCAAAGCCTACTATCTTGGGCATCTTCAATATTTAGCCCTCTTGCTTGCATTACTATCCTCATGTTTTCCTTCCATGTTAACTTTGGTCTCCCGCTTTTCTTCTTTTTGGTCGGTTGCCATTGATATAGTAGTTTCGGCCATCGCTCATCTTCCATTCTTAAAATATGTCCGAACCGTTTTAATTCCTTCTCCTCAATTCTTTCAATTGTGCTTTCTTCTGCTTCCATTATGTTTCTAATTTCCTTATTTGTGACACGTTCTAATTTTGACTTTCTGGCACTTCTGCGTAAATAATACATTTCTAGAGCTGTTAGTCTATTCTTGTAGTACTTATTGACCATACCTTACTTCTATATATTGGAACAGATTCCACCAATGTTTAACGAATATATATATATATATATATATATATATATATATATATATATATATATATATTTGTCTTTCCAAATATGCTTATCCCACCATATGAAATTTAGCGACGATATTATTTTGCTACTCAGTTCAATTCTATGCTGTATGTTCTCTTTGCCTATACTTTCAATGTTATCCATAATTATTCCCAAATATTTAGTTTGTTTCACTTGCTTTATTTGAATTTCTTCTTCCAATATTAAATTTTCTCTTTCATTGCTATGTATTGCCACATATTTTTTTAGCTTACCTTGGGACCCCATGATTCATATGGGTTTTCAACCTTTTTTATAATAATAATAATAATAATAATAATAATAATAATAATAATAATAATAATAATAATAATAATAATGGTTTATTTGACTTATTATTTTATAGGTTTTAAATGTACACACCATCTTCCTGTGTGAGTTGAGGAAAGGGAGCGGTTAGAAGAAAATATGTTAAGACTTGTCCCAAACTATATCTGTTTGAAGCGATGATATAACCAATTGTTATTCATCGACATCTGTAGAGAGATCAGCAATATTAGCTCGGTTAAATAACTCCCGCGTGATAACACCTGTGCCTCGCGTGGGAATGCACGGGTACAAACAGATTAACTCTACTAATTGCTGTTACTTTTACTACTATTTCTACCATCACTGCTCTTGCTACTTTGTAAAGAAAGAAAAGTGACATAAACCTGTTTAATAAACGTTAGAGTATCTTTCGGAAATTTTATTTATACATATCCATGGTACCAAATATTTTTAAAGTTTCCGAACAAGGCAATGATGATTGTATATTTGTTTGTCACTTTTCCCCTTCTCTACATAGACTATAGATAAGGTGACTTGGATTGTTTACTTAAGATGGCAGTTTCTTGTGCAGACTATTTCTCTGGTGAATTTATTTCTTTGAGAAGTTTGAGCAAACTTTGTAAATGCTCTGAACGTGCCAAAACTGCTCACACAAACTTGTTACCTTGCGTGCCAGGTTAACTTCACTGTCCAGCACAACTGTGTTAAACTCTTTCTCACCTTCAAGTAAAGATTATAAGCTTGTTTGTTTCCAACGCCTCCAGATCTGTTTTATAAACTTTTTTCTCTCGTCTAGTTGCTCAGTTATGTGAATTAATACATCAGTTGGATTCACTTTGCACCAAGCACATATTTTAGCGAATTTCCAAGAAATTTAGCTATTGAGGTTGTTCTCATGAAAATATTTATGAAAAAAATAGATATTCATCGATCAGACTTACAATGGAACTGTCAACCGGTACATGCCGAATCCTACCTTGAAATTTCTTCTAGAGAAGTGTTATGATGTACAAAGACCGTGTCCAAAAGATTGTCTGCCGTTTTTAACTGCAAGGCACTAAAATCAAGCGCCAAATTTCGTATTTAAAGTATGGGGAAGTAATACAACTTCTATATTCCATCCATAGTAATTCTGCCCGAGGGTCTTTCACTGCAATCATAGCATTCTCATGCTATGATTTGCAGCTTTACTAGGGAATTATAGGTGTGGTAGCTTCCTGTTGCTTTTCACACCGGTGAAGGATGATGCTAATGATGATGGCGGATGATTTTAGGGGACCGTTGGGCCCTAAGAGTCCTGACGTTTGTGTTACAGGGTGAGGAAAAACCCCGAAGAAACCTCACCCATGAGCCTGTCCCGACCGGGAATCGAACCCGGGCCCGCTGCGTGACAGGGCAGCACGCTACCTCTCTTAAATGGCTGACGCTGCCTAAATCATAACAAACACGCCAAATTAATTTACACAGAATTGAACATCTCAAAAAACTCTACAAAAAAGTCCGCAACAGCATATGTTTGTCATCTACGGATAACTCACAATAACCATTTTTGTCTTACATTGATGCCAAGTAGATCGGGGTAAGCATAACAGCTCACGGCTGGTGGTACAAACACATTAACATTTATTTAGGAGTAGCAGCGCACGACGGGTATTAGCTAGTAAGATATAAAAAGATCAGTTAAGTCTCGTAGACCGCGGTGGACATAGGGGTATGAAATCTTCTTGTAGGTAAACTATAAGGAAAGCGCCCAGTAGTTAGGCAAGAATGACGTGGGAGATAATATTAACTTTGATTTGAGGGAAGTAGATTATACAGGGATGATTGGAAAACAAGGATAGGGATGTATGGAGAGCTTATGTCGCGCGGCCTTGAACTAAGGGTTCGATAATGTCAGTGAGTTGGTTAATTAAGTCTTCAAAATTATATTAAACTTCCCACAGCAGCTACAGATGTAGAATCAGTGATAAAGAGCACAACATTTAAAAAAAATCACGAATTTAATGCAAATAAAAAGAGATTAAGTAAAATTTGGGGACAAAAGAGAATTTAGGGGTATCTGTATTATGCCAGTTTCCCCTGTGTATAATGCATAGCTTAAACTGGCGTAATACAGTTACCCCCAACAGAAGTAACTATATTACGTCAGTTTTCCCCATGTATAATGCATAGCTTAAACTGGCGTAATACAGTTACCTCTGTTGGTGAAACCGACCCTAAGTCGTATAAAATATACGTCTTTATCAGACTCCCAAACTACATAATTTAATAACGTAAGTACTAACTTATAATTGAGATTGATTAATATTGTAAGTTAACACACACACAGATAAATTGGTTCACTACTTTTTTAAGTCTGTTGAATTAGGACTGTCTATTGTATCACTGACTTTGCTTTTTTGTAAGTAGCCCAAGAATTAGGTGGAAGAATAACATAACTGTACTGCAGCCACTGATTCACCGGCCTTGACGTTTTCACGACAGTGTTGCCGATATGGATATTCAGTGGGAGTGACCGCTTTATGTATGCGGTTAGCAGACATACAGCTGACAACATCTCAGCAATTCCAAACCTTACTAGCGCGCTATAGCTGCGTCAAGAGCAGTGATTGGTTGTGGCATACATCTACTCCCTCTACAACCACTTCCTTATTGGCAGAAGACGGCTACTTCTCTCTTTACCCCTCGTATAACCTAAACTTCAGATATGGCGGCTGGGGGTATATATTTTGTGGGAGGTAATTTATACAGAGAATGATTGGAAAACATTACGTTAGAATAGGGTATTTAATATTAAATTTATCACTTTTGTCTTCAAATTTGTTTAGAATAATGTTGATGGAGAAATTATGTTTACGCGGCTATGGAGCTATAGGTTTCGATAATGTCAGTGAGTTAGATATTATTATTATTATTATTATTATTATTATTATATTATTCAATGCCAGCACTTTGTCATTTGGATATTCTGGTATTCTCTCCTGGCATGTCGTTATTGTAACCCACGTCTGAGGTTGGGGCGCCTGGAATGCGGAGTTACGCAAAAATACGCCCAACGTGGGACTAGAACGCACGGCCCTGGGATTAAGAGTATCATACTCTACCGCCTAGCCGGACGCTTGTGAGTCAGATAGTTATTAATTTTAATTATCATTAATAATACTACAATAATTGTTCGAAGAGATGTAAATGAGCATAATATTTTAAAATACTATTAGTGAATGATAATATGTGGATGTGAGGTCACCAGCCGACTGGTAGAATAAGGGCCTTCAAGGTCGGACGCGCCATGAAATGTTTAAAATGAATTAATAAAATTAAAATATCGTACCATTTATTGAATGCATTTTTTAGTAAAGAATATTAATAAACTGTTAATAAGTTACGTAATGTAAGCTGAATTTGTCGTGTAAGATTATTTTAGTAGAAGGTCTTTCTGTGTTCTCTTGAACACCTTCCCTGACCTTGCGTGGTCAGAATCCCTCTCCTGATACAGGTCTGCCATTTTAACCCTTAAGGGTCAGTTTCACCAACAGAGGTAACTGTATTACGTCAGTTTTCCCCATATATAATACATAGCTTAAACTGGCGTAATATAATTAACTCTATTGGTGAAACCGACCCTAAATTGGCAAAACAGTAATTTCTCGTAGCAGTTATTTAAATTTGGCGGACCGCTCTGAAAACGAAACCGTGCATAGCTGTTATTAAGGTACGTATATTGTGTAATTCCATATACATTTCAGCAATTTCTTATAGTTAGCTTTCTTCTGTTTTATTAAAACTAGAATACAATGCGAATTTAAGAGTTAAGACGCGTGTGGCGTGGAGCACATAAACATATATCTGAGAGGAGAGGTTAAACTGCGATGGAGATATAAAACTCAATTTTTAAACACGGAAAATAATGTCTTAGACTAATTAAACTCATGCCCCAAATGGGAGTCAATGATCAATCACATTTCAATGATTTTTTATTTACAACCAATCACAATCGTGTTTCGCCTAGAATTTACCAACTAAAGTTTATCATAATAAAGAAAGCGCCTCCTTTCTAACATTCTGAATAGGTTATAGCATTATTTTGCAGTGACTGACTTTGTAAGAAATACGGCTACCAGATTGTATATATAGTGCATGAATGTCAACACAAAGCGCATGCGAGAGATAATATAAAAAACATTTGTAACAATTGATTATACGACAAAAAAAAAAGAAAGAAACCAGTGTTTGCACTTTCTTAAACGAATTATTTTCCAGGAAATGACGTTCCAGAAAAATGTAATTGACATACGAGTATTTACAATAGGACATCAGAAATTAATTAATACCTATAACGTTGGTTATAAATTTCTCAACTAGGGTGCATTCTTACAACATTGCGATCCTTTGGCAATAAATAATATGATCTGGTTGCAGTGATGAACAAAAGAAGCAAATGAAGCGTACCAATCGTTTCTCATTTGTTTTCAAACATCGCCGTTTACATTAAATATATAAATATTTTAAAATAACTATAGTTAAATAATGATTTGTGAGTTAACAGCTTAATTTTATTCGTTAAATAGTCCTAACAAATGCCACGAGTGATTTCCAAATGCTCTAGATAAATTCTCTCCTCACTTCGTGAGTCGTGAATTTATATAATTTGGAAATCACTCGTGGCATTACTTATGATATATTTTTTTAGAAACTCCCTGTATGTATCTGATCTACATACGAAAGTAAGATTGCGAGCTTAATTCGCTATATGATGCCATTATTATAAAATGTGAAATGCAGACTTCACTGCCAGTCAGTTTACAGATTATCACATAAACATTAAGAATTCATGTGCAGTGACATGGGTTTATGTCTTACGTACACTATTTTTACAATCTTTACATATAGTTATTTATGCTTCTGTAACTCTGTAAGGTCCCACAGGTCATATTTTTGCAGTTACAGTTTCTCATCTTCCTTTGAAATTGACATTTGAATTCATGTATCTTCTGTTTTGAATATTTCATGTTCCTTTGCGAGTGCCTGATTCGCAGTCTTGTTACATATGTCCAAAATTCTGCAGTAGTTTACCTTTTTAAAAACACAAGCTGATTCTTATTCCTAGAAATACAAATTCTTACTGTATCAGTGAAAATTTAAGTAGGATCGTAGATATATTGGCACTTCTTTGAGTAATAATTTAAGTCGACGTTTTGAATCAGTCACAGTATAAGATCTTTTTCTTCTTCTTCCTCTTCATCTTCACTTCACGGACTAGACAAATTGCCTGTTCCGTCTCACAAGTTGTTCCGTCCATCTTTTCACTGACCTTCGTGCATTCCTTCAACCTCTTGGGCAGTATAAGATCGTAACCCATAAATTGGCAATGTACTCTATAAGATAAATTGGTTTACTTTATTTAATATTTTAATAAATCAGTAGAAAAACGGCGGCTCCGTGGCGCAAGCAGTTAGACGCTCTCCTCTCACCTCTGAGGTCCCAAGATCGAGTCTCGGTCACTCCAAGTGGCTTTGGTGGACGAAACAGAGCTTGGGCAGGTTTTTATCGGGGTTTTGTCCCGTTTTCCCTTGCCACAATTTCATTCCACCATTTCTCTATTCTCATCTCATCAATTTTGTTTAATTTCATTCATCTGCCCCTGTGATGGTGCGTCAGGCGTGGTCGGCCGGTACCCTTGTCATTCACAGACCACTGAATAATAGGCTTCATCTCATCTCGTCCCTCGATCCAACCCTGAGTAGGACACGAGATGAGGATATTGTATTTTACAGTAGAAAAACGAACGAGTAGAAATTACTTGAATTTGTAGTTTAGCGAGCGGAAAAACATAATGCCAGTCTTGAAGCGTACAGTCCGCAAAACATGAAAAATGGAGCACGATACGTAAAATGAATTTAACACTTTCACTTCATAAAACTTAATAATATTATTTGTAATCTGCTCAGCTTGACTATGCAATACTTCCGTCTTCATTGGCGGTATGATAGCTGAACCAAACACATGGGTGAACTAGGTATATTGTAGAAATAAACTTAGGTACATATGACGTAGACTTGATGCCACAGGCCGTAGTTCCGAATCACGACGGTCCTATTCCTGCCTTTGTTTACTAAAAATAATTTTCCTTGTTTATTCAATGTTCATATCTTTATACTAATATACGTTTTCTTGTTTGCTTATTTCCTATATTTTATGATCAATACTGCCTACACCCTCTTTCCTATTCCTGCCTTTGTTTACTAAAAATAATTTTCCTTGTTTATTCAATGTTCATATCTTTACTAATATACGTTTTCTTGTTTGCTTCTTTCCTATATTTTATGATCAATACTGCCTACACCCTCTTTCACATTTCAGGGATCCTACCACATAAACAACGAGTTTCTCGACATGGGTTTATGAACAAAATATGGCCACATAATACCTACCACAAAATCTTGTAATATATATTTACAGCATGCATGCCTTTGAAAGAAAAATATGACATTTGAATTCCCGTGTATTTTTTATTCTTAGTTATTTTTGGAATTTTCACTTCAGGAAATCATAAATATATCAGTATTTGAATTAACTGATTATCTGGCTAATGCCAATACGAATAACAGGTTGCATGTTTTGCATTCAGTAATACTATCGATTTCCCATAAACTCAGCCTATTGAATCTAGTTCTTAATTCAATTTTGACTTCCCTATCATTCGTTTTGAAAATTACTCTCTCATCTACGATTAAGTTTTTAATTATGTTTTCTCAAGGAATTCCTTCTTCTTCTTCCTTTCCAGGATTAGGTCAATGCGACCTGTTCCGGTCTCAATCCATCTTTACTTGGCCGCCCCAAAGATCTTTTTTTTCCATGCGGTTTGTAGGTGTTGATCGTTTTGGGTAATCTTGTATTGCCCATCGGTATTTGTGCTCTTCTAGTTTGCAGAGCATTGAAAATATCTCCAGTTAATTTCTTATTGATTCATTATGTAATCTATCTATGCGTGTACATCCTTTTACGGATCTTAAAAATGTCATTTCAGTAGCTTGAATGTGTGAGATATTTTTTTGACAAGTACCCAAGATTTCAGTTCCATATAAAAGAACAGGAACAGCTATAATTTTATAAAACCTGAGTTGAGTTTCTCTTCGAGTCTTTCGGGGGATTCTTCTTATGGTGCCACACATCATTTGATATCGGTTTAATTTATTATGTATATCCCAATCATAGCTATATGTTATATCTGAACAAAGATAGTTAAAGTGTGCTATCTGTTCTATTATTTCATTATTGATTACTATTTTTGCTCTGACTGGCACTTTGCCCTGAAAAGCCATAATTTTAGGAATTTCTGAAATTAAATTTTGGAAGAATTTCTACTGCCACCAAGTTATTGTAATACCCATACCTATCATCTATGGGTAGCGGATGAGAAACCTCTATGAGGTAGTCTCATCAAAGGGTCTAGCGTCCCTTCCCTCGCGAGCTTCAGGTCACACTGGCTCGGTGTGTAGTACCGTACCTGGTCGACGGGTCCCTTGCACAGGGTAACGTGTGAAGACCTCAAAGGACAGAAATAAATGTGCGGAGGAGGCACCCATTTTCAAGGGAAAAATGTGGAGACCCATTCCCGGGGTAACAAGGGAGAAGTCCTCAACGGTCCTTAGGAGCGGAAGAGGCAGCCCTCCATTTGGGGTTCATACAACTGGGGGCTATGATGTCTAGTCTTAAGATGGCAATCCCATCGTACATCTCACTCTGCGGAACGCCAGTAACGTACCCAGAGGAAATACTTTATTACTAAAAGTCTCATAGATAATGGAAACAGGACTGTCCCAACGTTGACAACCTTGGAAACATGTTCAAAGAATGGAAGATGATCGCATTCCAAAAATTTTACTTAAATACAAACCAAAAGGACGCAGGAATGTTGGTAGACCGAAGAAGAGATGGGTCCAACTTTTGAATGAGAATCTATAAGACCGGAAGAAGCCACATGGGCTTAATCCGTGATTGTTGTTGATGATAATGATCTACAATGGCATAGCCCAATGTTGAGCCTTAGCCACTCCTTTGTTAGGAGTTACTAGACCATGTTAATTTAGATACTCTTATTTGCCCACAAATATCATAAATGGTATGCGGCCAACATACCGACTTGATGAGACATCTAGTAGGCAACTAAGGTATTACTACAATGTTGATGTCGGTAAATTTTGCTCAGAGGCATTTTTATTCTAGTTTAAGGATCTTATTCGAGCCTGAAAATGTTCAGGCTTGGGACTCACTGCTTAAAGTTCCACCCGGAGGACTTGCTCCTTAGATTTTTCTATCCTAAAAATATCCATCAACCCCGCCCGGGTTTGAACCCGCGACTCTCGGGACCAGAGGCAAGAAACATAACCACTAGTCCACCGCGGCCAACGTATTATATCTATATATACGTATTTTTATAAATGCTAATTTGTAATAATAACGTCATAACAATAACACTTTTGCTCTTTGTTACCTCGAATCATGATTCTTAATTATGGTACCTTTGTCAGGGTGCCCAGCTGTCGGGAAAATCTTGAATTCCAAGAATAAGTTGGGAATTTGAAAGCAATCGGGAAATAGATGGGGATTCGTAAAGCGACTTCATCTACGTTGTATTCAAATGAAGATATAAGGAAGTAGAGTTAGATCGAAAAATAAATTGTCCGAAAAAGAAAAAAAAAAAAAGAAGAGCTGAGATTTTTCTGGAAGAACTGGAAGAAAAGGCTTTACAAAATGAAGTAGGCAAAGAAATTGCTGTCATTGACGAAATAATCAAATGATAAAATGAAATATCAATAAAGTAATTTTAACGTGAAATTGTTTGCTATGTTTTTGTAACATAGTTCATGTTAAAAAATATATATGTTTTGCTATTCTTATATTAAACTTTCCCACAAAATAAATTATATGGTTTTATTACATATACATATATAAAAATATATTTTTTACAAAATTAGTTCTACTAGAATTAATTTAATTTAGCACTAAACAACTCGGGAATTATTCTTTGATGCCATGAAAAAACCGGTAAATAGTCGGGAATTTCATATCTATAATTTGCTGGACACTCTGTTTGTCAGGTACAATTGCTCTCAGAGTGAAAATAAATCAAATTTGCTCATATTAATAATTCATTTTTAGTTCAGAGATTAATTTGAATGTTATTTTGATACAGACCTCTTTGATTGTTTTTGTTTTGTTCAGGTGCCGGACATGGTACGATCAGTGAGTGCAACAAAAGTTCTGGCGTTGAGACAGCAGACGCAGATTCTCTGGGACCGGTACTTCTCTTCCATCGAGAAAATCGTATTCACCACGCTAGAGGTAAAAAACACACAAATATTACTTATTCATCTTATCATTATATAATTGTAGCATGCAAGTTCATAACACTTAACATTATGATTACCGGCATTATGAAACCTGCATTCAGACTGCAACATAGTTCACAGCTAACAGACAGCCAGTTTTTTTTATGAAAGGCGAATGCGCAGAAAAGAAGAAAACCGAAGATTTGTACATGTTGCTAGCTCATTTAGATTAAAAACATATTTGGTTTTTTTTAAATATCAGTAAGAAAATTATAGGCTATTCGAAAACTGGTAGTTGCAGAAATTTGCAACACTGTGTATAATAGCTCTGCAATTCTGATACAACTACTCCAATGTATCAGATCTAGTTATGACCTTACATGTTAAAAATTTGGTTATTTTATGTCACATGTGAATATTCGATAGGAGGACAAGTGCTTGCTAGCGTCATGTTGGTCAATGTGATAACACACGTTCACGCTGGAGCCAATTGCCAACATGTTTAGTCACATGTAAGAGGATTCTATCCCGGGAGTCCACGTACATTAGTGGGTAAGATAGGGTGAGAAAATAGATAAGTTAGTATTAGATGAGCAAGTTGGTGTTAAGTTTGGGCAGGTTAGGGTGAGAAAATGTGCGAGTTAGTACATCAGATTAGTTTCACGTTCATTTGTTTGTTAGCTAGTTTTTATGATCAATTGGCTGCACTGTCTGAATAATGAATAATAGCCTACATATTTTACATTGTTAATAAGGTGATTTTAGGTTACTTTGAGCTCAACTTCGCACTTCACTTTAAGGCAATTCTACTTTTGGGGGGGGGGGGAATAAATAAATATATATATATCATCCGGTATCATGGCAGCTGCCACCGTCTTCCGGAAACCAAACGCCATTCCTCTCTGTCCACCCATTGATCTTACTCAAATCCACTGATATTCATAGCTGCTTGTACCCCTTCTATCCAAGTTTTCTTCGGTCTTCCTCCTTCCCATTGGGATCCATTCCATAACAATTTTAGGCAATCTTTGCTCTGGCATTCTTTTGACATGGCCATACCACTGTAATTTTCTTTTCTATAATCTATGATGTCCGGCTCCTCTTGTGTGTGTGTGTGTGTGTGTGTATATATATATATATATATATATATTGGTCCCCAGGCGTGTTGTCTTGTCACGCAGCGGGCCTGGGTTCGATCCCGGTCGGGACAAATTTCCTGGGTGAAATTTTTTCTTCGGGTTTTTCTTCACTTATAAGACAAATGTCAGGAAACTTTAAGGCCCAAACGGTCTCCAAACACCATGTGACCATCATAATCATCATCCATATTTGCCTTAGATTAAGTTTAGCATTAAGAACTCTCCTGGCGCATCACTAACACATCACCCATCATATCATCGAGGCAGCCGTAACTCCGCCTTCTAGGCGCCCCAAACCCAGAAGTGGGCTACAATTACGCCAATGCCAGGAGAGAACACACCAGAAATACCGAAATGGCAACCTGGGGCATTAAATAAAAAAAAAATATATTCTTATACTGCAAGAATAAACTGCGTATTCTTCCTTTTTTTTTTAATTTGGAAATATAATCCCCAAAATTTCAATACATATTAATTATATGATAGACATCGTCTCACACATTTCACAGTCGTCAGTTCATCCAGTAAAATAGATTGCTACTGGATTCACAGGGTCCAATGAGAGTCATTGTGAATGCGTCAAAGAAATTTTCGTTGGGGAAAAAGAAAAATGGTAAACGTCTAATATATTTTTAACTTCATATAGTTTTTTTTTTAGTTAGTAACTGTGGCTTCGGATTACCGTTTACTTAATTTCTGTAATTTCGACTTCAGGTGAAATAATCATGCGTGGTTAAAACAATCCAATGAACATTTGAAAGTGGAAAGTTCGTGAAATGAAGATTGACGTTAAGAGAGGTTTTGTGACCACAAATGCCACTAGAGGAACTGAGTACGGTGTGGCGGGAATACTTGCAGCTATGAATACCACTTTTCATCCTAATTAAATTATTTGAGTTGTCTAGCACTTTCAAACTTAGTACTGTGGCGCTTACTAAGAGTATTTCATCTACTTGGAGCTGCTCTTATTGTTCATTTTAGTATACCACATAATTCATTGGTTGCAGACACTGGCATCATAAACTTTATATCGCTTTGATCTATTTGATATTGATATCCGCTAGTTATCTGCAGTAACATAATAATAATAATAATAATAATAATAATAATAATAATAATAATAATATTGGACTCTTATTTTAAAGGAGGAGAAAAGATTACGAGTATTTGAGAATAAACTTCAAGGAAAATGTTACATGGAACAAAAGTTTTACAAAGGAAGTTAAATTGAATATTTATAAGAGCATAATACAGAATATTTTGTCATATGGAAGTGAAACTTGGTCATTGACGGAATTACAAAAGAATAAAATTAGAACAGTTGAATCTGATTATTTTAGAAGAAGCCTCCAAAAAACAAGACAGGATAAAACAAGAAATGAATTCCTTTGGAGAGAAATGAATGTCACCACATCTGTTGTTAAAGAGAATTGAAAATCTAACGCTTAAATGGTATGGTCATGTACAAAGAATGGAAAATGAAAGATGGCCAAAAAATGTATACCAGTGGTCACCCCCTGGAAGAAATAAACGTGGCAGACCAAGATGGAAATGGAAAACCTACGTCAGAACAATAATGGATGATAGGAATTTGGAAGAGGGAGATTGGAATGATAGAGATAAATGGAAACTCAAGACGGTAAACCTATAAGTGGGGGAAAGCCGAAGAAGAAGAAGGAAAATGTTTGAACCAAAGAGAGATGAACAGACAGGCGAATGGAAACGACTACATAACATTGACCTACATCATATTTATAGGAAACCAGATGTAATAAGAACAGTTAAGTCTCGTAGACTGTGTTGGCAGGACATGTGGCACGAATAGTGAATGAAAGGGGGACATGGTAGCTTCTTGTAGGATGACCAAAGGAAAAACGTCCAGTTGGTAGACCAACATGAGTTGGGAAAGTCACATTAACCATGATTTGAGAGAAGTAGATTACACAGGGGATGATTGGAAAACATTAGCTCATCATAGGGATGTGTGGAGAACTTATGTCCGCGCGGCCGTGAACATATGGATTCGATAGTGCCAGTGAGTTAGATAATAATATAATAATAATAATAATAATAATAATAATAATAATAATAATAATAATAATAACTAACTCAACTCAGTGGCACTATCAAACTATTAGTTTCATGGCCGCGTGGATATAAGCTCACCATACATCCCTATCCTGAGCTAATGTTTTCCAATCATTCCCTGTATAATCTAGTTACCTCAAATCATAGTTAATTTTATTCTCCCACCTCATTCTTGGTCTACCAACTGGGAGTTTTCCCTCTGGTTTTCCTGCAAGAAGCATCCATGCACGTCTTTCATTACCCATTCGTGCAACATGTCCTGCCCATCGCAGTCTATGAGACTTAACTCTTCTTATCATATCTGACTTCCTATAAAATAATAATAATAATAATAATAATAATAATAATAATAATAACAACAATAATAATAAACTCCATGGTGGAACGGTCTACAAGGTTCTTGGACTACCATTTGGCTGCTGATCTCATAATAATTTGTTCAATCACACCAAGCCAGTGTAGGTTTAACATATGGTCAGGCATGTTAAATCCCATTTCGTTGCAGCTGGTTTTATCAATCTCGATTAGTTACTAATTATAGCTACTCATATAATATATAATAACACATTAATAATTTATTAATCCATTTCTTTAATGCAGTTTAACCTTTCACCTTATAGGTAGGCCTAAGTTTATCTTCCACGCGTCACCCGGGCGTTACAGTGGCACGACCTCTCGGGAGAGGAATTTTAACTATATATCTCACACTTTTTTTTTGACCACACAAGGACATGGTGGGCTTCCCTGAATGAGTCATCAGCTCAATGTCAGGGCCCCCTCCGAGACAACACAGCATTAAGACGAAACACATCATTCACACATACTAAACATGGCGAATATGATAATGATGATTATGATGCCCGGATGCTCGGGAACCGTTTGGACCTTACATTTTTTTTGACATTTGTCTTACAAGTGAGGAAAAAGCCGAAAAAATACATCACCCAGGAAACTTGTCCTGACCGGGGATTGAAACCGGGCCTGCTGCGTTGGAGGCGGCCACGCTACCACGAGACCACAGAGGTAGCCAATAATTTATTGTTATTATCATTTATCAAGAAGAAATTAAGAGATGTATCACAAACTGGGAAGAAATAAATGAAAATATAATTAAAATAACATATATATTTTTATAAGATGCTCTATGTTAGGAACATATGGAATTAGTGAGAATGAAAATTATGAAATACATTAAATACATTAAATTCTACTATGGATGAGATAGGGACATAAAGAGAAATTATATTAGCTGGCGATTTTAACAGCAGAATCGGCAAAGAGATTGATGTTGAAGTAGTTGGACCATATGGAGAATTGGAGAAAAATGACAATGGTAGAAGATTGATAGGATTTTGTGAATAATAATAATAATAATAATATAATTATTATATTATTATTATTATTATTATATTATTATTATTATTATTATTAATTATATTGTAATTTACTAATTTCGTTCGCAGGCAATTCGATTTACAATTGGCTACTACACCCTTCCCCATCCCTTAGCCACGTAAATCCAAAAGCGAGCAGTACCGGACATGTACTAACACCGTTCATTATTTGATACCAAATAGTCGTTCTAAATACACTGAAACCTTCAAGTATCAAGGACATTTTCACGGTTTGTTCATTGTTTAAATGTTCACGGAGAGTTAATTTTGCTGAACAAAATCATTACTTCTTAGTTTATGTTGGCAAATGAATTTGTTGTTTTTGCATTCATGTATATGTTATGCATAATAATGCCTCAGACTCCATTAACATAAATGTATGGCACGTAACTGCTACGATAATCAACTACGGAGAAAGTAGTAAACGCTTATAAAGTATTCCATTAAGTGTCTTAATCAATTTGTGGCAGAGTAATTGAAGTTATTCTGAATACTCAAATCAGGGGGTTGTAGGTTCGAATTGAAGGGTTCATTCCAAAAATCAGAAAGTCCAAAAATTGATTTTTTTAAAAATAAATGCACCTTCTAGCTCTCCAAAGCCAGCTCTATGTATGCTATTATTGTTGTCTCCATAAAGCAAACAGATGCAGTTATATACGAGTGTGAAATTTTGGGGATTCTACAAGAATAAGACAAGTCCAAAACATCGCCACTACTATGAGTCTGTTGGAGGAACTGGAATCGCACACTGAAAGTGAAACTTCAGAAGAAATTGCTGATGATGATAATGATGACAATTCTAATGGTTGTGAAGATAATTAATTACATAGTTTGTTTAGCATTTAATGACGTTATTTTGGTCAGCATTGACAAAATTAATAATAATTTTCAGATTTTTTTTATTTGCCATTTAGCTAAGCTTTCTGAAAAAAAAAGACAAATCCAAAGATTGTTTTATATTTTTTCTACTCTCCTCTTGAAAAATAAACTTTGTTTATGTGCGATACAAAACTGTTAGTGAGCCAATTAGTATATTATATAGTATTCTGCCCGAGGGCAGGTCTTTCACTGCAATCATAGCATTTTCATGCTATCCATTGCAGCGTTACTAGGGAATTATAAATGTGGTTGCTTCCCGTTGCTTTCCACATCGGTGAATGATTATGATGATGATAATGATAAGGGTGATGACAATGGCCGGATGATTTTGGGTACCGTTGGGTCCTAGGCTTCCTGGCTTTTGTCTTACAGGTGAGGAAAATCTCCGAAAAAACCTCACCCAGGAGCCTGTCCGGACCGGGAATCGAACCCGGGCCCGTTGCGTGACAAGGCAGTACGCTACCTCGAGACCACAGCGGTGGACAGTAAGCCAATAATAGGCCTAAAAGTAATTTTTAGATCATTCAGCACAAATGCAGCTGTACTTTTTTTTTTGTTTAAGTTTCTAAACATGTTACTTTTTAGACTTGTCTGGTTTTTGGAATGAACCGTTCAATTGTATTCTACAACAGCAGAGTAAACTATGCGAAATCCTCAGCATATCCGAGTTCGTTAGTTTACGGAATATATATTTGCTTTGTTAATTAAATCATATTGATTCAATTTTGGTGCGAGGAAACTAAAATTGCGGCCGCTAGAGCAATTTTAAAATTATAGGAAAATTCCACTTTTAATGATACGATTGTTGGTTTACGAAATGCCTTTCTTTTGCTAAATAGTTGGATATTCCAAGTTTTGATGCGACAAAACAAAAATTGTAATCGACCGAGAGTTGAAAATGCTCACTACTTTGAGACCCAAATTATTTGGATGATACATGTCTAGACAAGTCTAACGTTTAAATTATTTGGGCTGCGATGTTACTTATGATTTCTATCTACATATAACAGATAAATTAAATAGGTATAGAATGGCGTGTGGAGCAAATAAAAGAACACCAAAAACAACACGGAAATTGGATAAAAAATCAAGAAATTAGAAATAAATTAAATATAATTGCAATTAATAAAAAATACGAATACAT
This sequence comes from Diploptera punctata, assembly GCA_030220185.1. Taxonomy (NCBI): domain Eukaryota; kingdom Metazoa; phylum Arthropoda; class Insecta; order Blattodea; family Blaberidae; genus Diploptera; species Diploptera punctata. The sequence goes on along the minus strand of JASPKZ010002683.1, from coordinate 1,289,810 downwards.
GGGAGAAAAATTTGGAATGAATGGACGGTACGAGAATCCCGAAAATAAATCTGTCATGTAAACCAAGAGGACGACGACATTCATGACTACCAAGACAGGGATGAAATGAAGCCGGAACTGGCCACTCGACCTGAAAGGAAGAAGAAGAAGTGTAGGTATGCGACCGATACTTTTAGTTTGGTTATTAGCATGCATGATAAAGAGACAGAGACATAGAGCATGACTACTCAGGTCTGAAGTTAGCCATGCTTACCGAGTAAGTTTGATTGCATTAATGACGTCTAGTAAATTAAGTGCGTCGTACGTAACTTTCTTCTTTAGCGAATATATCTTCACTCTGGTTATATGCCGAGTTCGGTTCTGGGGGGGGGGGGATGCAGCTTTTAGAGCTATTTAAAAAATCATGAGTGCAAACTCAATTCCTAAGTAATTCGCTAGTGATGGTAAAAGTACAACATATAAAATAAACCTTTGATTTCATAACATTTATGAGACTGAAATTTCAATGATACTCCAGCATCCCTAAAATGAGGCCACGGCGGAAAGCACATTCTATGTAAATATGGGAACCTAGGTAGAGGAATTTGAAGAAGGCCTGCTTGTTAAATCGTGGGTTACGGGGATTAAAGCTTTTTAACATGTAATGACTTTGAATTTGACTTCTTATGGCTTGTCGTGGACGGGCACGTAATGAATGAGAAGTGCACCTGACCCCCCACATCAAGATTCTTAACGCACGAGAGAGCTTTTTATATATGGGTCATGTAATGCATGTTAGAGATTTAAATAGGACGTACTTATACCATGTCGATATTACCACACGAACTTTCCCTACAGGCTGTGTACAAAATTTAGTACGCATTTACAGACTCATATGCCTTGTATTCAAGCAGTATATATATATATATATATATATATATCTTTGGGTTTTTACAGCTGCTGCCGTCTTCCCGTGCCAAACCTCCAAAGCCTACGGTCTTGGGCATCTTCGATGCTTAGCCCTCTAGCTTGCATTACTGTCTTCATGTTTTCCTTCCATGTTAACCTTGGTCTTCCTCTTTTCTTCTTTCTGTTCGGATGCCATTCATATAGCTGCTTCGGCCATCGCTCATCTTCCATTCTTAAAACATGTCCTAACCACTTCAATTCCTTTTCATATATATATATATATATATATATATATATATATATATACAGAGTGATTCAGATATATGGCTATACGTTTGATCGCATTTTGTGACGAAAATATTATTATTAAAGGAAATATGATGGTATCATTGGAAAGGGAATCCTTCAAATTACAACAATAGAACAAAACAAACCAAATCACTGCTCACGTGCAGCTTGGCGGGTTGATTTTTGTGGGCTAGCATCGAACGCCTCCACAAATCTCTTCGTTGTTTCTGCATCCGTGTTAATGCGAGACCTTCCAGGTGGTTTGTTTTTCTGCATCCTTCCCGTTTCCAGCTGTCATTTTCTCCACTTCCCCACAGTCTACGGCCGCAATGCTATGTTAAACTCACGCCTTACCCGTCTTGCGGCCTCACGATCATTAGCATACGTTATTGCCCATGCAGCAATTGTAATTTGCTGTTGCATATTCAACGCCATTTTGACTAATGACGTAAGTTCTACACTGTTTTGTTTTATTCCATTGTTGTAATTTGAATAATTGCCTTTCCAACAGTAATTTCATATTTCCTGTAATGGTAATATTTTCATCACACAGCGAGATCAAACGTATAGCCATATTTATGATTCACCCCGTATATATATAGGAACTTCGGGTAATTTGGACCTCTGTTTTTAATTTGTTCTTTTTCTTCTTTTAATTAAGGGATTTAAATTTTGTTTAATTACAGTCATTGCCTTTAGTGTTGTAACTATGAAATAACATTGTTATTTTATTCAAATGTGGAAACATCTTCATAATTTATAAACATGTTTACATTATAAGAAAGGTCCACTTTAATCTCCATATTCGGTTGAAGTGGGCCCCAGAGTCCATCTTAGCTTTTAGTTTATTTTTAAGTTTATTTATTCTGTTAATGTATACAGGCAGGCATAGATTAATCTGCAAATATTTGTGACTGATCATAATTAAAAGGCGTTTATATTTATTTAATGTTTTGAAAAATTATTGTTGATTATAACATTCACAGTCATTCAACTGCAGAAAGCGACGGTCTTTGGGTTTAGTAAAATTATAGGGATATTAAATAAAATTAAGTCAATGGTTTTTACAGATAGCATCCTCATTGATAAAATATATGTATTCGTGAAGGGTCCACATTAACCGAATTCCTTTGTTATGTTTAATTATTTTATACAGCTACCATGTCACATAACATCAGACCAAACCCGTCAGTATATTAAAACAGCATATACATAATATATAATGTATTTAGGAGTTTTTTCGACATTTTTAATATTCAATAGCAGAAATTAAGAATTGATACTTAGCTTGAAAAACTTTTAAAGTGGTCATTTTCATAAATATCACAAATAAATCCTTCTTCGCACAAGGAATAAAAGAAACTGGCCTTGAATCCGTCAAACTTGATATGGGGAAGAAGTTAAGATAGTTTCTGTTCGAGGGCAGCACCAATTGAAGATATTAACACAGGGTCCACATTACCCGAACTTCCATATATATATAATGTTTGTGTGTGTGGGTGTGTGTGTGTGTACGTGCGCGTGTGTGCGTGCGTGTGATGAAAAGAAAAATGAATCCCTGAACCGGGATTTGAATCTGGAACCTCTAACTCTAGAAGTTAGTACGTTATCAGCTACGCTGTCCTGGCATCCCATTTTTTTGTTTCACCTTATAATTTTTTCTGTATTTTGGCTTTCTTTTATTCTACCGAAATATTCTTCCAGGGTACTCACCGTATTTAATAAATCTACCTTCACGCCTTTCTTCAGGTATCAGTTTATTTGTGCTATACATTTTAATTTTTGTAGAGTACTTTCTATACGTATATCTATTGCATCCGCCATCTTGTTTCTATTGCAGCTATTTGGCTACAATAAAACTATTAATTATTCAAGCATCCCAGTGCAGACATTAATTTTCCTTCCATATACGTATATAATTCTCAAAGCGGGAAACGTACGCACTACCACGTATGTATATATATAATCATTTTAAAGATAAACCAGAAAAGTATAGTTTCTGCGATTAAATTAATGAATTAATTTCAATATATATTGCATGGTCATTTTCAAGTCTAATACACTGCTCAAAACAATTAGAGGAACACTATGAAATATGCAAATATTTTTTCATTGGATAAAGGTACAAACATGAAATTAATAAAATACATTATTTGTGGTTATTTATTTATTTATTTATTTATTGCTCGTCAGTAAAAACAAATGAATAACGCTGACAATTAACTTTTCAAATAATTCCGCTATGTAAGCAATTGAATCTTGTGCTTATTTTTCAAAGTTAAACACTCGTTATATAGAGTTAGTATCGTGTATGGCCTCCAAGACATTCGATGACACTTTGGCACCTTCGTGGCATGCTCCCAATAAGATTCTGGATTTCCTCTTGCGGGATATTCTCCCATTCCTCCTTCAGAGCATCTCCAAGTTGCTGCAGAGTTTGTGGAGCTTGATGTCGGTTCCTGACCTTCCTGTCTAGAAGTTCCCACAAGTGTTCAATAGGGTTGAGGTCTGGGCTGACCGCTGGCCACTCCATTACCTCAATTTCATTCCTCCTCAGGAAATCCCTGGTGACAGCCGCAGAATGTGCCCTGGCATTATCCTGCATAAACAGAAATCCAGGGCCTACTTGAATGGCAGCAGGTACTACATGCTCTTCCAGAACGTGCTCGATATACCGGACAGCATTCAGTCGCTGGGGAACAAGTACAAGGTCCGTACGATTGTTGTACATAACTCCGGCCCACACCATTATGGAACCTCCTCCGAATCTATCAATTTCCTGTACAGCCTCTGCAGAAAATCTTTCTCCTGGCCATCCCCACACCCTCAATCGACCATCACAACGTGTAAGACAATACCTGGATTCGTCCGAGAAGAGCACAGACTCCCACTGGTTCAGGTTCCAATCACCATGGTTTTCAGCATACGTACATCTTGCTGCCTTATGCCCATTTGTTAAGCGTGGTTTTTTTAACGGGCCTTTTTGGACGAATATTCTCTTTCCTTAATCTGTTCTCTTATGGTTTGGTCCGAAACCCCGGATTCCGGAAGCCATATGAAGGTCATTATGCAGGTCTTTTGCAGTTTTTTGTACGCTGTCGAAGAGCAGAAAGAAACAACATATCTGTCATCCTGGGGGCTTGTTTTAAATTTATGGCCCTGGCCACATCTTCTACAATACTGACCTGTCTCTCTGTGCCTGTTGCGTAACCTGGACACCACGGAAGGAGAAACCCCAAGCTCTCTAGCCACTTGTCGCAGAGATTGACCTTGTCGTAAAAGATGTAGAGCATGATACACTTCAAACTCATTTAAATGCCTCATTTTGTCAGAGACTTCAATAAACAAGGCAATAATCAACATTCGTCACTATAGCAACATCAGGAAGCTTACCAATTAGAAGTGGCCAGTGCCTTCCAAAATTAAAAAATCTCTATATTTGTTATTTGAGGTAATTTCTCTGTATTTAGGCCATGGATCTTTAAAATTTGTATCCAATGATAAAAATTAATAATTCAATTTACATATTGTCCAACTTTCAGCATCACAGCTTTAAAAAACAATTACTTATTCAATTTATTACAAGTGTTCCTCTAATTGTTTTGAGCAGTGTAGATAGGATCGGTAAAGATTTATAAAAAAATAGAAAATGTTTTCATGAGATCAACCTAATGGCTTCATTCCTCCGGAATTCGCTAATACATCCGTACATCCATAGCGAACATATATATTATATACATCAGCTCTGAAGAATGCTTTGGCAGTATGGCGGAAACTTTCTTAAATACTTTGGGACACGGAGTCACCCTTCAGCAAATACGTTATGAGTTTTAGTGTTTTTAAAATAAAACGAACTTGAAAAGTGCATTATATATATATATATATATATATATATATATATAAACTGCCATTTTGAAATTCTGTTTTATGTTTGTGCAGAAATATTTCTCAGTATTTTTAACATTCATTGTTATCGCAATTGAGTTTAAGTATTTTTTTTAATAATAATATATGTGCCTTTTCTTTATATCCGTCTTCCTCAATTAGAATTGACGTTTGTTCAAAAACTTCGTTAGTTATTAAAATCATAAAGGTCTTTCAAAACATGTTTCATCTTTGGCATGCTATTTGAAACATGTAATGAAAAGACCTCATGATTTTAATGATTAATTTTTTTAAACAAACATCAATTCTATTTGAGGAAAACGGTTATAAAAAAAGAGGTACTTAGCCTATATTATTATTTTAAAAATATGTCTGTCAAAATGAAATTATTAAAAAAAATACATAAAATCAGTACTTGTAAATTGCTCTTACATATAAATTTATGAGAGTCTATCAGTGATTTCGTTAAAAAAAATAGTATTACGTGATTTTTTTAAATTTACATTTAAATGAAATAGCAATTTTCTCTAGAAAATAAAACTGAGCCATTTTCTTTGCGAGTCAGTGTAATTTTATCTAATTCTCAATTCAAACTTGTAAGACCCTGATTGTGCCAAACTTTGTAAATGAGAAACAGTAAAATCTTGTAACAGGCGCAGCCAAAATTCTCATGGACTGGTGCTGATTACATGGAGGTGAATAGGGCTCCAGGGAAACAGGGAACTGGAAAAGAATACCATTGTACTATGTGCATAGGATACTTTCTCACACAAATGCATGTTCATTTCTAAATTAAAATTCTTATCTCTGAGCCTGGCACACGCAAATATCGAGATTACATAGAGAAAATATATGTTCAGATTAACGATAATAATAATTATTATTCCTTGGCGCACAGCTACGGGACTTGTGCTGGTTCAAGTCTTTGTGTGGGAAGAAATTTTCTCATGGAATTTTTTACCAGTATGGGACTGGTGCCCACTCTTCATCGTGAGGCATTTGGGTAGCTACAATAAGTAGCGTCTCCACGTTGAGAAAACCAGCTAAACGTCTGGGGAAACCAACATGCTGACCACATGCCACCTCTACACTGGCTGGATGATCATCTACTTCTGTGATTAACACATGTTGATGTGAGGCCAGCAGCCGGCTGGTAGGCCAAAGGCCTTCTAGGTCTATCACGCTATGGAGTAGTAAGTAATAATTATTAATTTTTAAATAATTGTACTTTATATTTTCATTCACTTCGTTTATGTGCAAGGTCAATTTTTTTTTGGTAACAATTTTAAAATCGTTTTATGAAAAAATAAAAATAATATGTCTATCTATCTTCGGGTTTTTACAGCTGCTGCCGTCTTCCCATACCAAACTTCCAAAATCTGCGATCTTTTACATATTCAATGCTTAGCCCTCTTGATTGCATTGCTATCCTCATGTTTTCATTCATGTTAACTTTGGTCTCCCTCTTTTCTTCTTTCTTATCGGTTGTCATTGATATAGTTGTTTCGGCCATCGCTCATCTTAAATTCTTAAAATATGTCCTAACCATTTTAATTCTTTCTCCTCAATTCTTTCAATTATGCTTTCTTCTGCTTCCTTTATGTTTCTAATTTCCTTATTTGTGACATGTTCTAATTTTGAAATTTTGTCGTTCATACTTTTTTTCTATCCAGCCTTGAATTGTTTGGTCTTTTAGCATTGTATGATTTTTCTAATATGTGACGAACGCAGCATAATCTCCGAACCTGGAGGACCGGGAAATTTTCTGTTTGAGTTTTCCTCCAATAGCTTTTAAGATCCCTCCTCACCGCAAGGCAGCGTTTCTCTATTTCCCTTAGAGATAGGGTTGCCTCTTCCTCCAGATCCGCCGTGTCGAAGGATTTCTGCGCCGACTTTGCCGTTGAGGTCTTCACCATAACCCTGGCTAGGGGCCCTTACAAAGTACTATCAGCCGGAGCCAACAGAACCCTGGTTTTTTAACGAGGTTGTTACTCCTTCCCCTCCTCCTTTCTCATCCGGGCTTGGGACCGGAGTTTAAAATATTGTAATTAAGGTTAAAAATGTAAAAAAGAAAATTGGACCAAAGACAGATGAACAGAGAGGCGAATGGAGAAGACTACGCTGAGCTACATGTTCTTAATAGGAAACCAGATATAATAAAAACAGTTAGAGTCTCATAGACTGCGATAGACAGGACATATACGGCACGAGTGTGGAATGAAAGAGGGGCATGGATGCTTCTAGTACGAAAACCAGATAGATAGACCAAGAATGAGGTGGGAGAATAACATTAAACATGATTTTGGGTAAGTAGATTATACAGGGGATGGTTGGAAAACTTTAGCTCAGCAGACCTTATGTCCGCGCGGCCATGGACTATGGGTTCGATAGTGCCAGTGAGTTAGGTTAAAATCTAAAAAAAAAGAGTATGTTTAAATGAATGTTAATTATAATAAAATTTTAAATGATTATACTTTATATTTTCATTTATCGGTTCCGATTGTCAAGAGTTAAGTTCATTGCCTCTAGTATCGAGGATCGCAGGTTCAATCCTGGCCGGGGTCGATGGATTTTTAGGATGGAAAAATCCAAGGGATATGCATTTATACCTTAAAATGACAGTTTTCGTTTTTATCGTAATTTTTTTTCTAAGAAGAAGTTAATTGTTGCGAAAATTCACGATAAACTTAACTGTTATAAATCAGTATTTACGCCTCTTAAAAATAATCTATTTCGTTCTGTTTTGAATCTTCGTATACCACTAGAACCAACGCAATAAGAATGTCTGATAGAAAGAAGAATTCTGAATTTAATATTTTTCAATGAATGTTCTGATAGGAATAAATGAAGATAATATCCACCAATTTATATTAGTAAAGGAAATGTGCATTAAATTACCAAATTGAACTCATGTCGGTTACAGGGATATAGAAGCTTACTTGTTGAATTATGGCTCTGTTAAGGTAATATATCAGATCACGTGATTAAAGGTGCTTGAGTAATAAACGATATTTCTACTGCAGAAATCCAATCATGATATGTCGCTAGTATTAAAATCATATTTAGATAAACTTTCTAATCCAAAGATGAATCTTTGTATCTATATATTTTATTTATTTAGCCTGGTAGAGTTAAGGTCATTTGACCTTCCCTTCCACTCAACCAGGGCAGACACGTTACATTAAAATGCAACAATCACAATCATTATTACTAAATGGTGGAAAAAATTTGCGCTTATACACATTGCAGGATATTTTGTTATAATCTCCGTTATCTCCTATCAGGAGCATAGGCTATCCACAAAGCGTCATGGTGTATAGATAATCACAAGTATATGTTATATGTTCATCCGAAACTAAGTCACTGCCACTATCGAACCCGAAGTTCATGGTTGTGTGGACATAAGCTCTCCATTAATCCCTATCCTGAGCTAATGTTTTTCAATCACTTCCCTCAGATCATGGTTAATGTTATTTTCCTACCTCATTCTTGGTCTACCAACTGGGCGTTTTCCCTCTGCCACATGTACATCCGACATAACATAAATGTCCTATTAGAAAATTCATATTTTAGAGATTTTATGGAGATGTTCTTCAATGCTAATTTATTCAATCTGAATTTATTCAGTTTTTTCTTAAACAAGCATATTCAGTTCCCTAAGTTTATTCTCAATTCTAGAATTGTACTTATAAGACACACCAGAATATTGTTGACTATTTAACTCATGCCCCAAATGGTAGTCAATAGCCAATGATGTTCAATGAATTTTGTTTTACAACCAATGACAGTCGTGTTTCACCTCTCTCTTCATCCATTTCTCTTTATCAGTTCCTGCTTTTGTGATAAAGAAAGCTCCTCCTTTTTAATATTCTGACCAGGTCAGAGTATTATTTTTCTTCAACAAATACATTGAATATAGCAAATAATGATCGGATTCCTTGATTTTACTGAGTTGTTTACTAAAAAAATAAATAAATAACCTATAATGTTTTATTATAATATACAGTTTGATGTGTTTCATTATTTTTCAACTAGGGTGCATTCTTACAATATTGCTATCCTTTTTGGCAATAAATAATATGATCAAGTTGTAGTGAATGAACATAACCTCATATTTATGATTTGTTTTCAAACATCGCCGTTTACATTAAATATAAAAATGTTTTAAAATACCGGTAACTATATTTAAATATTTATTTTTGAGTAAACAGCTTAACTTTATTCGTTAAATAGTCCTAACAAATGCCACTCTTGATTTCCAAATCCTCTAGATAAATTCACTCGTCGCTTCGTGACTCGTGAATTTCTCATGATTTGGAAATCACTCGTGACATTTGTATTGACGTATACTTTCATGGCCGGAGTTGCTATGATGATCTTGAAGAAGATTTTCGGGCTGTAGGCCGTGGTTGTGAGGCTTGTAGTTCCCCGACGTTTCGCAGTCTCACTTCAAGATCATCACTCGTGACATTTACTTACTAACTGGCACTATCGAACCCGTAGGTTCATGGCCGCGCGGACATAAGCTCTCCATACATCCCTATCCTGAGCTAATGCTTTCCAATCATTTCCTGTATAATCTACTTCCCTCAAATCATAGTTAATGTTATTCTCTCACCTCATTCTTGGTCTACCAACTGGGTGACATTACTTATGATAAATTAACCCTTTATGTGCATGATAGTTATGATTAATAAATCAGAAATGTTGAATAATTATTGCCTTGTAATACCAACATTTTTGATAACTAGAATCTGTTTCTCTCTCTCTCTCTGTCTATCTGCCTCTCTCTCTCTCTCTCTCCTCTCTCTCTCTCTCTCTCTCTCTCTCTCTCTCTCTCTCTCTCTCTCTCTCTCCTCTCTCTCTCTCTCTCTCTCTCTCTCTCTCTCTCCATGTTGATTTTTTAATGATAAAAATCAATCTGAAAGTCAGAATTTAATTTAATTTCCTGCGAATGTAGCTTGTTGTATAAAAATGCGATTTCACAGCTAGTGTGGACGTTATTGCCACTAACGTAAGGGCATTCTCATATATGCCTTTGAAAATTGTGGAAGGTAGTCATCAGTACAGCAAGGGGTATAGCGACAGTTTCTCGCTGAATTTTCCTGTGGTTTTCTAAGAGAGTCGATATATTATTTTGATACAATTTTCTTTTAGCTTGCTACACAGGAAGAAAACCGGCGGGAATGTCATGCGACCCAAAATTTTCTCTTGTGTAAACTATAAACGTAAACGTTCTGCCCTGATTTTCCAATATAAAAAATGCTGCCATCTTTTAGATGAGAACTGTTAGCCGGAGCGAAGTTAAAGATTTTAAATTTTAAATATAATTTTAGCATTAAGCTAAGAGCTGACGAGATGGCGAGAGTAAGGAATACGTCACGTATTACCAGAGTCATAACATTTCTATCCCATGAATCTTAGTACTATGTGTCCTGAAAATATTAGCCACGTTTCTATACGAATAAAACACAATCTTTTTAAATACTATAATGAAAATGAAACAATGTTGTAACCGCAACCATGGACAAATAAAACACAATACTTATAAACATTTTAATGAAAATTAAACAATATTAATAACCGCAAAACATGGATTGTGCAAGAAAAGAACACAAGATTTGCGAATGATCAATACAGTCCAATGCTTAGAACTGCGTGCACCGGGGATTCACAGCGATAACAGCCTCCCTCTCTTCATGCCCCGCTCGCCTTCTTGTGAGCTCCTAGCTGTAGTATTTCTTTTCATTTAACGATACTCTTATCTCAGATTACTACCGTCGATATTCTAATCTGGGCATAAAAGAGGTTAGAAATTTGATCAAATGTCTCGTATTTCAGGCTTGAGGTTCTTTTACGGTACTTTAAATCTATGATACGGTACTGCAGCATTGAAACAGTATTTTTCATGACACGGGAGTCAATTAAAACTTTACCAATTAAGTCTCATACAGAATCTATGTATGTGTAATGGGAGCTGAGAAACATCCTGTAGAACTTGGAGAAATTGGTTTACAGACTGGAGGTTGTGCGCGTGTGGCATAGCTGGCATATTCTCTTGGTAACACTGGAATCTCTTTGAAACAAAATTTGAGATCCAGGAACTCGATAATGTCTTAAGGCTTGGTTATCGCTACTGCTACTCAGCATGCGTTCCTTCTCTGCGTTATGCTATTAACTGCTTATCCCATTTCCGTTCGTTAGGCAAATGAAGACAAAATACTTTTATTTATTTCATTGACGCTGTTTATCCTGTAGCCTTATAGGTACTTTTACGTGTCACGTGTTACCCGGGCCTTACAGTGACACGATCTGTCGGGAGAGGAATCTTAACTATGGATCACATGTTAAAGTTTTAAGAAATATAAAAGAGTACCTGAGATCTCAGTTGTCTTCAATAATCAGCAGTGTAGTTTTGTAGTTTTAGAGGCCTTTCGATAACATAAGTCTCATCTTCTGCTTTCAGTTTGGTACTGACTATGGATCACTGTTACAGCCCATCTCCTGTCAAGTGGTAGCATGATATAAAATATAGGCCGAGTACAATAAATGAGACGGGCTTAACATTAAAACAAGGTCAGGATTTACCTAACGTTGCAAGGGATAGCAAAAACTAAGGAATCAGAAGCATTCACATAAATAAAGTGAATATTTTAACAATAATACTATATTTAAAAGAAACAGATTAAAACAATAATTAAAACAAGATAAACAAGAACCACCATAGAAATTAGTTAAAGAGTTAACCATTATTCGATCTTTAAATTTACTACATTAAACCAATTGCCTCAATTGAATACTTAATGAACCTGAGCAAATAATAAACTATATTTAATAAGTTAAATGTCTTTGACCGACTAAGTTAGAAAACTGAGTTTATTCCAGCAAACCAAATGTATAAGACATATATTATTTATGTTAAGTCAAAATAAAGAAGCAGACTTACAAATGATTATTATAGGTGACATCCAAGTAGAGCTGGTTACAACTGCGTTGAGATCTCGTACGGTCTAGAGATCGCTAGCCACCGACGAGATGATTTAGGGGTTGAAACCCCTAGTATTTATATACTTAAAGTGGGTCGCTTTCACCTGACGTGGAAGCGGTTGTAAGAAATCCTTTCGTGCAATACGTGATTGGTACACGTCCATCGGATATGCATTTATCATTAAATAATTGTCTAAAAAGCCCTAATAATTATAATATCAAATATTTATAGGGGAATAATCAATTTTTAATACCCTTTTGATAACTATAATTTCCGGCTATCACAATATCAATTTTGAGTCTAATAAACAAAGAAAAACCTCTAAATTTTGGGGCATAACAATCACATACATACTTTTTTGTCTACACTGGACAAGGAGGACATCCCTGAATGAGCGATTAGCTTAATGTCAGGGGCTCCTCCGAACAACAACATTAAGATTAAATGCACTATTCGCGCGCGCGCGCACACACACACACACATTCATACTAAACATGGCGAATATGATAATTATGATTATGTTGGCCAGATGATATTCGGAGTCCGTTTGAATCTTAAAGTTTCCTGATATTTGTTTTACAGACGAGGGAAAAAAAAACGAAAAAATCTCACCCAGGAAACTTATCCCCACTGGGGATCGAACCCAGACCCGCTGCGTACGAGGCAGCGACGCTACCCCAAGACCACAGCTGTGGACTTAAAGGAATTTAATATTTAAAAAATCAATCCCAGGGCCAGGAGGGATGGTGGTATACAATTTTTAATCACTAGATGTTCCTGCATTAAATTAAAACCCCTCCGCAGTAGATATACAGTATTGAGAAGGCATATGGTACTGTTGATAGAAATACGTCTGTTGTATGAGGACGTTAAACGCGGTAGCCCCCCTAGTGCTCTTTTCGACATGAGTAAGCTACGTACCGGCTCCGGTTCTCCCCTTCTCTTTTCTCTTAGTCTTTATACATTATGCAAAACACTTTACACTAAACAAATGTACACTCGTCCTATGCTCCTCGATGAACACAATAGAATATATAATCTTCGTAAAGTTATATGCTGAAGTGCGTCCCGCGCCAGTATGGGACCGGTGTCCACCCAGCATCGTGAGGCATTTGGGTAGCTACAATAAGTAGCGACTCCAGGTTGAGAATACCGACTATAACGGCTGGGGGATCCAACATGCTGACCACATGTCACCCCTACACTGGCTAGATGATCGTCTACCTCTGTGACTAACACATGTAGATGTGAGGCCTGCAGCCGGCTGGTCAGCCAAGGGCCTTCTAGGCCTGTCGCGCTTGGAGTTTTTATGATATGAGGGAATTGATATACGGGGAATGATTGGAAAACATTGGCTCAGGATAGTGATGTATGGATGGTTTATGTCCGCGCGGCCATGAACCTACGGGATCGATAGTGCCAGTGAGTTAGTTAGTTAGAAGAAGACTAAATTACCTTAGGGTTACGAGTTTAGAGAGAGAGAGAGAGATATTACAAGTTAGTGTAGAAGTTAATAACTGACCGAATATTAATGGTAGCGACTGTACATCAAGTTTAAGATCCGTTAATTTGTGTCATAAATGTTTTCTTCGGGACACTACATTGTTTTAAAAAATAAGTATTAGTTCCTATAACTAAGGAATATTTCAGGTTGGCACATGTTTCTGTTCTTTTGTTAAACTTTTGTATTGACGTAACAACGATCAATGTATCCCGTGGGCCATGTATTTCAATCCTATTGTTCAAATATGATTACTGTATTCAAATCAACTTCGGACACCAGTGAAACTTGCTTGTCATTAAATCTATTTAAACATCTAGAAAACGCCACCGGCGTCTTTTAGTTGTCATAAAGCTATCTCCTACCGCAGTTTGTTCCAACTTCATAAACCATACGAGGGACCGCAACTTTGCACCAACTGTAATAATGTATTTCATTTTAATTTATAGCCATTTCAACATCTAATGTAATTCTTCATAAATAAAATAAACTGTAGAAGGATTATTGGGGGGTACACCGTAGCATAGATGGTTAAGGCAATACGCTACAAACCGGAAGATGGAGGGTTCAAGTCCCGTGGGTTCAGATTTTTAAACTGGCCAAAACTTTTTGGTGGCACCACGGCCCTGGGGTTGACTCAGCATCTAACGTAAATGAGTACCAGACGCTTGTTCTGGGAGTAAAGACGGCCGTCACTCAGGGCTGACATCAAGTGCCGATTGTCTAGAAAAAGTGGCAGTCTTAACCTCCTATTACCACAAGGGTCACCTATGGCCTATAATGGGTTTACTTTACCTTTCAGAAGAATTACTGTATATAAACCGTTATGCTTATTGAGGGGAAGAGAATGTCTCGTAGCCTATTATTATTATTATTATTATTATTATTATTATTATTATTATTATTATTATTATTATTATCGTCATTATTATTATTATTATTATTATTATTATTATTATTATTAATGGAGAAGAAAAATAAATATTCAGGGGGTTTAAATAGTTGTCTGTACCGTTTGGTTATACCAACAGTTTAGGATAACCACTTTACTACATTATTTATATTTCAGTCCAAATGTTCCGAACAGTCAGTGCGCAACTTTTATATTCCACCGAAGTACTTTGTAATACTGCTCTTATTTACATCTGACCGCTGTTCAGAGTGACCTCTACTGTATGGTTGAAACTTAGTCTACCTCGCGTTATTGGAAAGAGATGTTTCATCTGTAGTGATCGTACACCTCTGTGTTGTGGATGTAAGGCCAGCAGCCGAATAATAAGCCAATGCATTATATTTATTAGTATTATTTAGGTATTTATTTAGTCGATTTCACATCTTTCCGCGCCCAATTAATCTGTCATTCTCCTCCACATCTGTCATTATTATTATTATTATTATTATTATTATTATTATTATTATTAGTAGTAGTAGTAGTAGTAGTAGTAGTAGTAGTACCGTAGTATTATTATTATATGTCCACCGCTGTGGTCTCGAGGTAACGAACTGCCTTGTCACGCATCGGGCCCGGATTCGATTCCGGATCGCGACAGGCTCCTGGGTGAGTTTTTTTTCGGGGTTTTTCCTCAGCTGTAAGAAAATGTCAGGAATCTTAGGGCCCAACGGTCCCCGAAAATCATCCGGTCATCATCATCCTTATCATTATCATCATCATCCTTCACCGGTGTGGAAAGCAACGGGAAGCTATCACACCTATAACTCCCTAGTAAAGCTGCAAAGCATAGCATGAAAATGCTATGATTGCAGCTAAACACATGCCCTCGGGCAGAATTACATGGATGGATGGATGGATGGATGGATGAATACAGAAGAATCAGGCAATTCAAATATAATATCGTATATTTTCTCCATATATACAGAGTGATTCATAATTCCTATTACATACTTCTAGGGATTATAGAGGGATCTTAGTAGATATAGTTTTGACAAGGAACCCATGTCCGGAAACGTACCATTTCAATATAAAATAAGTTTGAAGATCGAAACACAATGGACTGATATCGTGTGTCTCGTGTTTCAGAATAAGTATTACAGACTTCTAGGGTTGTACTACAGTTTTGGTTCCACGTGGCGACCCTTTTCCGTTGCACAAAGTGTACCTGCGACACATGTTTTCCTACACACGCCCCACAAGACCTAGTGTGTGCTCAATATTTTCTACTGTCGCCAGAATTCGTGCAAGAATATCTTCACCCTACTCGGCAGGTGTAGTACAACCCCTAGAAGACTGTAATACTTATTCTGAAACACAAAACACACGATATCAACCCAATGTGTTTCGATCTTCAAACTTATTTTACTCAAAATGGTGCGTTTCTGGACATGGGTTCCTTATCGAAACTTTATCTAGTAAGTCCCCTCTACAACCCCCAGAAGTTTGTATTAGGAATTATGAAGCATCCTGTATAAAAATGCAATCTGATATCACAAGATGTTACTGTATCGTATGTTTGCAAAGTGTTAAAAAAAACAAGTTTTCTCTTTAAATAAGATACTATCTGGAGCAAATACTGTGGTATTTGAATGGAGAGCAGAACGCGCCCTCCTCGCGTGATACAAACCCATACACGCTCTTGATGACGTCATTATATCACATTATGGTGATTTTCTCACGTTGGTTGGCATGCCGCGCGCTTTGCAAGTTCCCTCAAACTTGGAAATTGTGTTGGAGGTAATAAATTGCAACGTACAATTACGTTCTCTGCCAGTATCTCTGAATATTTGCAGTTCCTCCTTTGATAATGAATACGACGAGGTTTGGCCTCTCTTACTTCCTTCAAGTAAAATTTACCTTACTGTTCTCAAATAAATTTTTCACTGGCTACATGGTATACTATGCAGGACAGAAAATAGCGATTTCATACTTTTTTTTAATGTTAATTTCCAGACTTGTTTCCCAACAATTTTTATTCTGAAATCACATTAATCGCCATTCAATATCAAGGAGAATTTTTAAAACACATCTTAATCATTAACAGTTCCTAAAAGTTATGTTTAGGACCTTTATATTTTCTTCTCTTTATAGGTAACTTTGTCTTTTGGGGGAGGGGCGTGTGTGTTCTTTTAAGTTAGCTTTGTAGGCTAAATTTGAATTGTACGGAGGAAAAAGTTGCAGAGCAATGATAGATAATAAGAGAGGAGCATGGGTGAGAAAGAGGGAGAGAAAATATGTTATACATATTTATTAGTATAGAAGTGTTTCTCCCAGGTATATTACATGAATGCGAATAATTGACCCTTACTTTAAGGGAGGAAAGAATATTACAAGTATTTGAGAATAAAATTCTTAAGAAAATGTTTGTACCAAAGGGAGATAAACAGACAGGTGAATGGAGAAGACTACGTAACAGTGAACTACATGATCTTTTTAGAAAGGCAGATTATAATAAGAATAGTTAAGTATCGTAGACTGCGATGGGTAGGACATGTGGCATTAATTTGGAATGGAAGAGGCGCATAGAAGCTTCTTGTAGGAAAACCAGAGGGATAACGCTCAGTTGGTAGACCAATAATGAGGCGGGAGAGTAGCATTAACAATGATTTGAGGGAAGTAGATTATACAGAGGATGATTGGAAAACATTATAGCTCAGGATAGGTATGTATGTAGAGCTTATGTCCGCGCGGCCATGAACCTACGGGTTCGATAGAGCCAGTGAGTTAGTTGGTGTAGAAGTGTATGGGCATATATATATATGGCATGATAGGAAAAATAAATGCCTAACGGGATTCGAACCCGGAACTCTGAGTCTGTACCTCAGCGTGTTATCCATTACACCACCAGGCGAATCCAATTCAAACACTTATTTTTCTTATATGTATATATATATATATATATATATATATATATATATATATATATATCCTCGGTGGTTTGGTGGTAAGTAAGTTCTTTGCCTTTGGACCCGACGATCGTGGGTTCAAATCTGGCGAGGGTCGATGGAATTTTTAGGATGGAAAAATTCGAGCGACAAACCCTCCGGGAGGAACTTTAAACCATAGGTCCGGAGATTTTAGGGCTCATAAGAGAAAATCAAGTACCGCACCATAGCCGAGTGGTTAAAGCATTATATCATGTCGCAGAGCTACGGGATTTGTGCTTGTTCGAATGCCCAAAGGGGAAAGAAATTTTCTCATGGAAAACCAGAGATAAGTCTCATGGACAGCAATGGGCAGAACATGTAGCACGAATTGTGAATGAAAGAGGGAAATGAAAACTAGAGGGAAAGCGCCGTAAAGGTAGGCCAAGAATGACATGGTAGAATAATATCAACCATGATTTGAGGGAGGTGAATTATACAGGATGTGATTGGAAAACATTAACTCAGAATAGGGATATATGGAGAGCATATGTCCTTGTTCGTTAGTGCCAACAAGGTAGTCTAGCCTAATGTAACCTGATTAATCCAACTTAAAACTATAGAGGCAGCGGACGTTATATTATATTGTGAACTAAAATCTGACGCATTAGCACAAATTGTTATTTGTTCTCTGAAATTACTATCAGTAAATTATTTCCTCGAATGTTAGCTTATTTTACATTGAACAAAAGCAGGGAGTAAAACATGTCAAAAAGGAGTGAAGTGATAATGTGCTTTGTTCAGTTTACTGAATGGCGTGCGTGAGATGGATGAAGGGCTGAAAAATATAGGCCTATAATTATATATGTATAACATTTTATGATTCTGTTTTGAGGGGACAGTTAGAAATAAAATGATAGAACGAGGAGAGATGGATAGAGAGGGAATGTACCTGATACCTGCTTTTATAAGCATAATTGTGCTTGTGTGTGTGTGTGTGTGTGCGTGCGTGCGTACGTGCGTGCGTGTGTGTGTGTGTGTGTGTGTGTGTGTGTGTGTGTGTGTGTGTGTGTGTGTGTGTGTGTGTATGTGTGTAGGGTGAGTCTAAATTCCCCTTACAGAGTTTGAGGCCTTATAGAGGAGACCAAGACAATTAAATTTAACATAGGAACTCGTGTCCGGAAACGTACATTTTTTACATGCAAAATACAACTACAACACATGTTGCTCTCCCCGACTCCTGCTGCCTGTCTTCTGAAACCACTTACAAGAAGGGCTCGATGTGACGACCACTGACTTCAACACAGATGCGGGTTTCTCCGTACCATATTCTCGTTACACGCGATCGCCAATCCCTGGCCCTCCAACATCCCCGCAGCCATAACTCGTGCTAGTAGGTCTTCCTCGGATTCTACAGGGGTCTCGTAAATTGACGTTTTCATGTGACCCCACTGGTAGTAGCGGGATCAAGTCGGGAGAACGTGCAGGCCAAGCTATCGGGCCACCACGACCCATCCAACGTTACCGAAATCGTCGGTTCAGATAGCCTCGGATCGCACGTTCAAATGAGCTAGTGGTGCGCCGTCGTGCTGAAACCACATGCTTTGACGCACATGCAGTGGCACATCCTCCAAGAACCCATTCAGTACGCCTTCAAGGAATCTCAAGTACACGTGACCCGTGAACTTATGTGGAAGAAGGTGTGGCCCAGTTACACGTCCATCAAGGAACCTTGCCCACGTGTTCAGACCGTATCGGTGTTTGAACCCATGGAGGCGCGCAGCTTTCGCGTTTTTATCAGCCCACACGTGACTGTTGTGAGAATTAAGAACTCCTTCTCTGGTGAACTGGGCTTCATCGGTGAAAAGGGTCCTCCGTGGAAAATTGGGCTCATCCACGCAACGTTGTAAGAACCATCTGCTCGTGGTCCATAATCCTCTGGCTGCATTGCCTAGCTTTTGGGGGTGGTACGGGTGTAGCTGCTGCTCATGTAGAAGACGCCAGACAGTTTTCTGATCCACATTGAGTGTGCCTGCTATGTGCCTAATACTCGTCCTCGCGTCCTCTTCCACTAAATGAAATACATCCTCTTTAAACTCGGGTGTGCGGCGCCGCTGTGTAGCACCACAGTCAGCCATGTTGACAGTGAATGAACCCGTCTCAATTGCCCGCTGGTACACAATAGCAAGCAGTGAGTGTGAAGGTGTACGGCGGCGTGGTAAACGGTCCACATATACCAGCCCTGCCATTACACCTAGCTCCGTACAATAGTAACATCATGTCTGTGAATTCTTCAAATGAGCATGCCGTGGATAACAGTAACACAATATCAGTGAAGCACGTATACCTTGTACTGCCGTGAAGGATTACTGTGCAGATACAAACGTGTGTGGGTGGATCACAAACTCAACTGAATAGCACGTAAATAAATTTGCAGTGGACATAGAACATCAGGTGAGCGGGGAATGACGTCACTGGCGACGAAAAAGTGTGTGTGGTGATTTTGCGTGTAGCGGAAAATAAGGACCGTTTCCTGTACTAAACTTAATTGTCTTGGTCCCTACTATAGGTCTAAGTCCTCAAACTGTGTGTGGGTAATTTAGATTCACTCTGTATATTCGCCTATTTATTGTTCTGGAGAAATAAAAACAGTTATAAATAAAATGACAGATTGAAGATGAAAGAAAAAGAGCGGGAAGGAAAGAGTAGGCCTATATATTATGCCTGTTTATATTTGCTTGATCCAATACACACACATATATATATATATATATATATATATATATATATATATCCCGCGCTGTAGCCGAGTGGTTAAGGCAAGAAGCCTTGGCGCAGAGCTACAGGACTTGGGCTGGTTCGAGTCTCCATGGGGGAAGAAATTGTTGCCATGGAATTTCGACCAGTATGGGATCTGTGCCCACCCAGCATCGTGGGACATTTGGGTAGCTACAATAAGTAGCGACTCCAGGTTGAGAATACCAGCTATAACGGCTGGGTGATCCGATATGCTGACCACATGTCACCCCTACACGGGCTAAATGATCGCCCACCTCTCTGATTAACACATGCGGATGTGAGGCCAGCAGCCGGCTGCTCAGCCAAGGGCCTATCGCGCTTGGATATATATATATATATATATAATATTTTATTCGTGGAATAATTACAGTTACAAATCAAATGACAGATTAAGAAAGAAACAAGAGAGGAAGGGAGAGACAATCCATCCATAGTAATTCTGCCGGAGGGCAGGTCTTTCACTGCAATCGTAGCATTTTCATGCTATGCTTTGCAGCTTTACTAAGGAATTATAGGTGTGGTAGCTTCCCGTTGCTTTCCGCTCGGTGAAGGGTGATGATGATAATAATGATAAGGATGATGATGGTGACCGCATGATTTTCGGGGACCATTGGGCCCTAAACTTCCTGACATTTGTCTTAGAGGTGAGAAAAAACCCCGAAAAAAAAACTCAGCTAGGAGCCTGTCCCGACCGGGAATCGAACCCGGGCCCGCTGCGCAACAAGGCAGCACAAGCTCTCTCGACACCACAGCGGTGGACAATATAGGTATGTATCCATAAATTGAGTGGGTCAGTGGAATAAGGGCCCATCCCAACTGCACTAAGTTTGGAGAAAAATTGCATTTTATTAAATTCTACATTGAGTAAAATATATAGAGCACACATTGATAATATTTGGTACATGTCTTGTACATAAAATAAGCTTTCTGCCTGCAAATGTATAGATCACTATATTGTTTCATATGTCTAATCTAAGAAAAAGAAAATTCAGAATATAAAAGAATACAACATAAATAAACAAATTAAATAACACTTTTAACTTGAATCTTGCATTAATCTACGTATTCTACGTTTGCAGCATTTGTATCGTCACCATCATCATAATCATTATCATAATCATCATCATCATCATTTGATTTAAGGCTACTGTTAAAATGCCTGGTGTACAGGTGGTAAAAATGTCATGTGAGTCATGATGTCTTCTTTATCATCCTACCGTTAAGGAATTTTGTTGTCAATATTACATCTCGTAATACAGGACACTTTACTTTCCTTTTTTTTTAAAGCTTATTACTTCCTCTAAAGCCAAATCACCGAAACCGGATTTTACATACATTACATGTCTGTTTTCCACGAAACGAAACTGAGATGCTTTTCTGATGTCTACCTTATGCTTATCCAGCGTCACATTTCTCTTTGTGAACATTTTATTTAAGTTATCCAAATCTTTAAACTCTTCTGCGTTTATCTCAATTACTGTGAATGGTTTCTTTGATCATCTCTTTCTTATGAGGTGAGCCCACTGTTCAGGTGTATAAACCACTTGTATTTTTCTTTTAAGTTTTTCAATCACACCAAAGTCAACATCACAGTGAAAGAAAGTGTGACCCGGTACAAGAAATGTATGTTCAATTTCTTCAAACTAACCACGATCAATCATGTACAGCCAAAGTCCCAATAATGTATAATTCTTGTTTTGACCAACACATGAATCACTTTATAAGTTTCTTTTTATTAGCTCCTTTTTCAAATCAGTGGCACAGCTTTTAATAAACAACTAGCAATTTCGTCCGCACCTCTTGAAACAACTGATTCAGTCCGATAATTATTCGTTTCCACTGTTGCGTAAAATGTTCTGCTTCGATTTATTCCACTCTTGCACATTTATTTTTCTTTGCTTATATTTTATTCCACTATTTCCATTTGCACAAGAATCTGTCGCATCAGCCATTCTGCATTTACTGATATTTGCCGGCAATGCTAGTCAGTATTGCAGCGGACCACAGAGTAGCGGACAATATACGGCCACGTGTCAGTAGTTGGGATGGGCCTTTATTTCCCGCGCGCGTGAAGAAGTTAGAAATTTTTCTTAGACATAAAGTCTCATTTATCCTCTTTTGAGCAAAGTTAGAGTTATGAGCTTCTAAAGATTAACAGAAATGGTCATAGGATACATAATCTGCAAATAACTAAAAATCAACCATCGGTTGGGATGGGCCCTTATTCCACTGAGCCCCTCAATTTTCAATAATATAATGAACTTTGTTGGTATTTAGATTATATTTTAATAACATAGATGTGGGGCCTATATGAGAGGATTTCTTGTGAATCTGTCACACCAGATTTTTTAGATACATTTTTATACCTATAATGCTGTCACTCGTTCTACAGGAGGCCCTTGTTCAACGTACATCATAGTAATCCTTTCTCTACTCCTCTTTTTTACGAATAGAAGAGAAGAAAGGCTCTCTCCATAATGCGATACAAGCAAACGAGGTGTAACCCTGCGTCATGAAAAATTGTTTTCTCTTTCAACTCTTAACATAAACTAGGATTTAACCTTCATCATCCTTTCTTTTTAAAAGCCTAAAGAGTTACAGTAATTTTATTACCATGTTTTAACTTTTTATTCGCTTTGATGATCATAGCAACTTGTATAGAAGCTCTTTTTAAAAAAAAAGTTTTAAGATTTTTTAATGAAGTGCTTTTAATGTTTTTTTTTGTGACATCAAATGGGGCAAGTGACGGATATACATGGTATAAAGACATTCATTTATTTTATAAGAACAGTGACTTCCCTCGTTACTCTTGTTGCGAATTCAGGCCTGAGCTAAAAGACTTGGAACTATACAAAGAACTGGTTCAAAGAAGCGTGGAAGAATGGAAAGAAAAAAGAGAACAAACTTTAACCGATTGTAACGCCTTGTTTCTTTCATCTTCAATTTGAAATGAACACAACATTCACATACTATATACTGTACTCATTCCCGAAATAAAAGAGCATTGTTACGAATTATGTTACGAATTGTTGGCTCTCTTAGGGCATAAAGGACCTTTGGAACATAGATTACTTGTGACGGTAAGATAGCGTGTGATTTACCTACGGATTTGTTTCTAGCCGAGCAGTATGGCTGATGACTTTATTAGTTGAGGTTAGTTGAGATGAATAAATGAATAATTAAACAACTGTAATATACTATATTTAAAACTATAAGCACAAGTTTATATATAATTACATATACCTACTTAACTAGCCTAACTTAAATTATTACATAATCTTTGGGTGAGAAGGAGAGAGGTTATACTACAGTAGGTTGGAACTTCGCCACATGACCTGACTTAATCGTAACATATTTCGTAACTTATCTTACTGTCATAGCTACTTCAATTTGGTTC
This sequence comes from Diploptera punctata, assembly GCA_030220185.1. Classification (NCBI taxonomy): domain Eukaryota; kingdom Metazoa; phylum Arthropoda; class Insecta; order Blattodea; family Blaberidae; genus Diploptera; species Diploptera punctata. The sequence continues at coordinate 1,266,248 of JASPKZ010002683.1, read as the reverse complement.
CTATCCACGAGCTATAAAGCTAGTACTAAAACCCATATTGGTTTCTGTTATGAATACATAGTCTTTTATATAGATTTTTATTGTTTTGTAGATTATTTTAATTATTCAAGCAAAGTCTTTTGAAATAGAGTTTAGACATTCAAAGTCTGTTGAGATAGAGTTTAGACATGATATAGTTCAGAGCAAAGTTTTGCACAGCTAACTGTAAACATCCCTACATTTAGATTATTGGAATGTTAGTGAGTACAGTTAGGGTAACTAGAGGTCAAATTGAGTATATAACACTTGAGAAGTGAGGGTCTCGTGTCTGTCTGTCTGTCTGTGTGTGTAAACTGCTGAAGGGTAAGTCACCGGCCATTTTTCTTGATATGTATTCTGTACTGTTATGATTTGAATCAAGTACAAATAACATTTTTGATATTAAATTTTCAAAAAGGGATATAACATTTTTAAAAATGTAGATTAGGTTAGAGTTATAAATTCCACAACTCCCTCTTCTCAACCCCCCAAGGAAGTACTGTAGTTTTTAATATAGGCTTAGATTAGATTTAGGGCTAGAATACTTAGGGTTTCTAATTATTTATACTTTAGTAATAAAATAGTTTAAAATAAGACTCCATTTGTTTTTTTCAACACATGTATAACTGTACATCCTCATACTAACGCTCGGCTAGATAAACGCTACCAGATTTTCCAAGTCCTGAAGGTCCTTTAAGCCTAAGAAATCCAGTTGGGTTTATAATAGTTTCCTATCCAAAAAGCCCAAAATCCTATTAAGAATAAACATGGTGCAGACTTACCTCCAGTAATTCTGTCGACAGTCAGACCGCCTTTTTGGTCGATTAAGATTGCCTCTAGATATTTGGACTTACTAGTGGCAGTGGCTTCCGTTTTCTTTAAGTTCTCGGCACATGTGCGTACCATGTCCATGGCCTCCTCGGTCCTTTCGAAGTCTGTGTGTGACTGGAGGTAGCTGCCTATCACAAAGCAGTTTCCTCGAATTTTCTTTGCCATAATTTCGGACTTAGTGCCCGCTTTAAAGTTTTGATCTTTAATGTAGTTATCAAACTTGTTGAAAACTTCCTCCCAGGCTTCGAGAGGGCCTAACTCCTGGACCTCATCCTCCATTTCAACGTCATTAGGGATATGGCTAGCTGCCATGGTGCTTGGTGAAGCCAAGACTTAGTTCAATATATGGGGAACACCAACACTTAACTTGTAGTAAACACTGGTACTTACGATTTGCGTTATCCAATTGACGAAAAACACACACACTATAGGCACACACAGAGCACTAGAGCGCAAGGCTCTGGGGTATTAACGGCCGGAGCCTCACCCGATTTCACTGAGCGAACACTATGCACGATAATATTAAACACAAGTCCCAGGATGGAAAAGTCGGCGTAGAGCTGCCGATCCACTCACAACGTCACTCAGGGCGTGCTTGCCTTCAGATTGTGACTCAGACCGCCTTCATCCCCTGACCACACATTTATGTCTCCATCTCAAACCCTTAACGATAAAATCTATTCTGAGGCTTGGTGTTCACCCCACTCCTAGCCCCCCCCTCTCTCTCTCTCCAAGCATAGCAAGTTCAATTGCCCCAACGGGGTACTTTGTTCTGGAAGTTTCCAGGATCAAATTCCTGACGATATATTGTCACTACATGAATCTGAAGTCCATCTAAAACTAATATTCCCAATAACATGAGGGTTTTGAATCATATAATTTCCTAGTTTAATAAGAATATTAAATAAGTAATTAAGTCCCGCGCCGTAGCCGAGCGGTTAAGGTAGGAAGCCTTGGCGCAGAGCTACGGGACTTGCGCTGGTTCGAGTTTCCATGGGGGAAGAAATTTTCTCATGGTATTTCGGCCAGTATGGGACCGGTGCCCACCCAGCATCGTGAGGCAATTGGGTAGCTACAATAAGTAGCGGCTCCAGGTTGAGGAACCAGCTATAACGGCTGGGGGACTCGACATGCTAACCACATGTCAACCCTACACTGGCTGTTGATCATCTACCTCTGTGATTGACACATGTAGATGTGAAGGGCCAGCAGCCGGCTGGTAAAAGGGCAACTGCTGAAAAGTGGAAAGACCCTCAAACGGAAATAAGTAATTAAAAATATCTGGTCCTAGTTATCCTACTTATAACAAGCATTTATTATAAATCCCGAGGATATCTTCAGTGCAGGATAACTTAGGCATATTGATTAGCCCTCGAAAATAAGTTTATCGTATTTACTTTAATCCATACTATTTTTAGTTAAAATAGTTCCTTTGTTGCAACTTCTAAATACCGGTATATAGGGGCCTATATATATAATATAATAGTGGACACGGCAGACGTTGTTCTGTCCGAACGTTCTATTCTCGTGTCATGGCCGGGCGATAAAAATGTTACTTTTTTACAATAAAATTCACTAATTAAGACGTAATTAGATATTATTAAATAAGTTCGCAAGAAAACCTCTCACAGCCATATGCCGTGGCTCAAGAAGCGTGCATTTACGTCACGTTGTTGTTGCGCGGAATATGTCCATCTACTTATCCCGGTCTTCTTGGAATAAATGAACTGAAAGATATGGTTATTATGAGTTATCCATAAAAGAATACGTCATTCCCGAACGATTGTTTGCCTGCTATTAGCGGATTCAGAAAACGTTTTCTCGATATTCGAATATTCGATAAACCTTATACTAGGTGACATTTAACATTGGTTTGACATTTCAATCTTTTCGATTCGTCATTGTGCGTTAGACTACTTTTTCCCATAAAATTCACTAATTAAGAAGTAATCAGATATTATGAAATAAGTTCGCAGGAAAACTCCTCACTGCCATCAGTTGTGTTTTAAGAAGCGTGCATGATGACATCACATTGTTGTCGCGCAGAATATGTCGATAATGCAGTTGACTACACATCTGACAAACAAATTCCTATAACCTGATCGCAGCGCCACCTACCGAGTCCAATTGTGATTTTAAACCATCCAGGGACCCACTTAAACACGCACAAAAAAATCATCAAAATCGTTCCAGTCGTTTAAGCAGTTTTTAATTTCGGTTTTCAAATAAACTTCCATTTCTAATTGTCGGATTTCGCTCATTTTTGGGCAATACCTACCTCGGTTTATTTTAATAGGATATACTGAGTTTCGTTGTGAAACATCGAAAAATGTGATCGGTAGAGCGATTTTTCAGTTTTCATTTCAGGTAAACTCCTACACCATCGAGGTACCCAATTAGACACAAAAAATCATCAAAATCGGTCCATTCGTTTAGGAGTAGTAGAGTGATAAACACACATACAGAAGAATCGTTTATATAAAGACATATACAGATGTCTCATTTATCTTGACACCCGAAATAACTTTGAACGTAAGTACAAATGAAAAATTATTTTACCGTATACAAAATTTGTCCAATTACGAGGCGGAAATAATGTTATTTATTAATAAGATACGAATACTAACGTTGTTTTCTTCAATGGCGCTATGTATTTTTTCTTTGATGTGTTAATTACTTCAAGACCTGTTAAAAATGTATCACAATGTAACATTCTAATAAATATAACCGTATTAATGGAAACATAAAGTGGTCATGAAGGGGCAGTTAGTTCATTGGCCTGATCATCTACTGATCTTACTCCATTGGTCTTTTTGCTCCAGGAAATTATGGAGATATTCCGTTAACTCCAGAGAACTTGCAGAACCGTATTGTACATCGTGTAATTCAGCCTCTTACTTACTTACTCACTGGCATTATCGAACCCGTAGGTTCATGGCCGTGCGGACATAAGCTCTCCATACATCCCTATCCTGAGCCAATGCTTTCCAATCATTCCCTGTATAATCTACTTCCCTCAAAAAGTAGTTAATGTTATTCTCCCACCTCATTTTTGGTCTACCAACTGGGCGTTTTCCCTCTGGCTTTCCTACAAGAAGCTTCCGTGCACGTCTTTCATTCCCCATACGCGCAATATGTCCTGCCCATCGCAGTCTACGAGACTTAACTGTTCTTATTATATCTGGCTTCCTATAAAGACCATGTAATTCACTGTAGTCTTCTCCATTCACCTGTCTACCTGTCTGTTCATCTCTCTTTGGTCCAAAAAATTTCCTAAGAACTTTATTCTCAAATATTCGTAATCTCCTTTCCTCCCTTAAAGTAATAGTCCATGTTTCGCACAATTCAGCCCCTAATAGTAAAAAAATCGCACAATTCAGCCTCTAATAGTAAAAAAACCATTCTGCTCATTTATTCGGCGTTTGGTCTTGTGTGAATGGTCACCAGTTTGTGCACTTAACGTGAATGTTCTACTGCTAATAATTCATATATTTAACCCTTTAATTGTTAATATATCCTATATGATACATCAGTTGGTTTAATTTATTTAATATTTTAAATATATCTAATAATAACAGTTATACAAGTTTTCGTTTTCACTGCGTCCGCTGCATTTAAATAACTGACACTAAAAATTTGTGTTTTGCCAATTTAAGGGTTAAAGAATTCGATAAAAAGCCTGGAATAACATAAAATATGAGAGCACATCATATTGTATGCTGTAATTTTCAGGCATGTAAAAGATCCATAAGCGTGAATAAAAATGTATGTAAGCAAAATTTACCGACCTCACATCTTAGTAATACCTTAGTTTCCTGCTAGATGTCTCATTGAGTCGGTATGTTGACCGCATGCCATTCATGACATCTATAGACAAATAAGGCAACTAAATTGATTTGGTCTAGTAAAGTAAAAAAGTAAAGTGTTCCCACTACAGGCCTCGGGAGGCCCTTGGGGTAGTAGGATGTTAAAGCTCCCACTTTTTCTAGGCAATCGGCACTTGATGTCAGCCCTGCATGACGGCCGCCTTTACCTCAGAACAAGCATCTGGTACTCATTTCAGTTAGAGGCTGAGTCGACCGCAGGGCCATGGTGCCACCAGAAGGTTTGGGTCAGTTTTAAAAATCCTGACCGCACCGGGACTTGAATCCTCGAGCTTCCGGTTTGTAGCGCACTGCCTTAACCACTACGCTACGGCGTGCAACTCCTAATAAAAGAGAGGCTATGGCTAAACAATGGGCTACGCCATCATAGATAATAGATAAAGGTTTTGCAGAATTTATAAATTATTGCCCACGATACGAGCAGTATTCTCTATTGCAGTGCATCATTTGTCTAGAATTGCAAAATTGTTTAAAAGAGTTTAATATTAGTTATATAGAAATTGCTTTTTAAAATGTCGCGTGTATTGTCCGAAACGATGATGAAGTGAAAGATGTACTTGGAAAAGCTTTTCACCACATTATATGTAACGTATTGAATAGTGACACGTGCTGACATGTTAAAATGAATGTGCATAGTTATTCATCATAAATATGTCACACATACATGAAATTTATCCCCGTCTCTTTAATCTTTTAGAAACTATTTTTTTGCAGGACTTTTGCTATCTATTGAAATTGCTATAAATCTTAAAACATGAGAGAAATTCGCTTTATTTCTACAGTTCTGTCACCACATTGGCTAATTGAGTAAGAGTTGTATGTACCTATATGGATTTTAAAAAATCAAAGAAAACAGAAAAACAGATTGTCTTTTTAGCTTTGTTTTGAGAGAGCACATTAAAAATGCTACAAAAATAAGTACACGCAAAAATGAAGCAAATATAGAAAAAGTTGTACTTCCCTATTATACCTTGTCTAAATAACATTCATATGACACTGTTGCACTACTTACTTTTTTTCTACTAACATTTATTTCATACTAGAGTACTTTCGATTATTCGAATAAAAGTTAATTTCCCTTAAAATTCAAATCTAATCAATGTTAAAATGTCATATTTAATTCGAATTCTAAACTTTAATTTGGATAATTCAAAGGCAGAATTTTATTTTTAACATAGTAATTTTGTAACTTCAAGACTTCCAAAAATTCACAAAAATTGTCTGCTTTTAATGTACAGTACCCTGAACAGGTATTGTTCGTGTCATGCTTTAACGGCCTCATTTCCTGGAACTGTCAAAAAATCTTATGTTTCAACCACCCTCCTCAGTGTCACTTAACAAAAGCCAACCGCCTTTCAACCCTCATTAGAGAGAAAGAGACGGAGATATTCCGAAGTTGTCAAATCAACTAACCGATCTTTTTACAGGTAGTGCATGTTAATATAGCAGAGAATGGTTTAATTTTAAATCTTATTTTTTAATAGTAATGTCGACGTGGCAACATTGGAAAGTGGCGCGTGGTAGTTGTATTAGCTTAGGTTTAGAGGGTGAGAGAAGGCCGTTAAAGCATGGCCTACACCAGGGACGCCCGATCTACGGCCCGCGAGTCGGATACGGCCCTCCAACACTTTTTATGCGGCCCCTGTAGATCTGTAGCATTCTAATAAATGAAAATATACTAAGGGTAATCCTATATTATTATGAGTAGTTTATCAGTAATGGAACAAGAACTTGTGAAATATGTTATAACGACATAAGAAAAGTAGCAAACCAACACACGCTTATAATAATAATAATAATAATAATAATAATAATAATAATAATAATAATAATAATCAATAAATGTTATGGTCATGTAAAAAGAATGACAGAAGACAGATTCCCAAGAAGAATACTAGAATTGGTGCCACTTTGTAGAAGAATAAGAAGGGGACGGACAAAAAATAACGTGCAATAATGATTTTTAGCAGCATGGGAGAAACAGCATTGGACGATGGAGATTCGAATGATAGAGAGGTGTGGAGGAGAATGACATTAATTTAATTGGGCGCAGGAAGATGTGAAACATCGTGAAATCTGTTAAATAATAATAATAATAATAATAATAATAATAATAATAATAATAATAATAATAGTAATAATAATAATAATAATAATAATCTTTACAACTACTGCAATGGGTCTACGGCCCGCGCCACCTTGATTTTTCTTCCATTTGGCCCGTGATACAAGTAAGTTTGGGCGCCTCTGGCCTACACTATAAAGGCTATTATTAACGAACTTAACTGTTATCTCTGCGGGCCTTGCGAACTGTACCCTCCCCCATCACCTGAATTGACAACGTTGGAAAATCAGCAGGCATTGACCATCACTATTATAATACGTGCGCTTTACCTCTTTCCATCTCCTTCACTTCTGTTAATATTACAGTTGAATTAATATTCCAAGATGTATGTTGATCTAGTGAAAGCTCGTAACTTAATTAATTCCGTTTAATTTCTTAAATGTTTATAGTGCTCGTGCACGTTATATGTGGAACCTCTATAATCAGACCACATATCTCCAGTATTTGAAATGTTCTGATGGCTCCGATTGGAAGATAGGAGAAAGAGAATTGCCTCTGCTTCTTAATCAACACTTTGTCCACCTCATCACCACTTTATATTTCTACTCGCTTTCATTCGCTATCCTCCCACCATAACTTAAACATACGATTGAGAGAAAATTTAACTCTAGCTGTTCGTCTACATCGAACATCTCGCTATTCTCATCCTTCCTTGTTTCAGCCACCCGACTCTGGAATTCCCTCCCCTCTTATATCAAGGACTGCCCGACTCAAAAACAGTTTAAAAAGAAACTCACTTTATATTTCCTTAGACAATATAATATATAACCGTGTCCCATGCATATTTTTATTATTCCTTTATATTTTAAACTTTCTTTACCAAGCCATTTACTTAATCGAATTATAGGTTATTATTTTTTGTTATTATTATTATTATTATTATTATTATTATTATTATTATTACTTTTTTCTTTCCCTTGTCAACTTTATATTGTGTATCTATTATGTATCATTAATCAACATGTAGATAATTCATAATTATTATTGTATGCATAATTTAAACCCTGGTGAAGTGGAAGAGAAGACCTTATGGTCTTAACTCCATCAGGTAAAATAAATAAAATAATTTATAATGCACTTTACATTTTCAGTGTAAAATATTAATATTTAATTATAAATTTATTATTTTAGGACATTATTTAAATTAAAACGAGGAAAAGGTACATATAGGACTTGTGTAAAGTTTTTATTTCTAGTGCATTGTTCAAAAGTCGGTGTCTAAACCAGTTGCAAAAAAAAAGAGAAGTAGGGAGAGATGTAAAGAAGAAGATTGATATCACGAATAAGTATGGAATCTTACATAACACGTTATCGACGTACATAAAAAATAAGGGTAAAATTCTGAAAAGTTGGGCAAGAGGTAGTGACAATACGTAATAGTTACGACGTGTTTGTAGTTTTTGATACTGAAGTTACAGTATATTGAAAACTGACATAAGATGATATTTTACAAGAAGTAATGCAAAATCCCAATAATTCCGATGATGAAGAGGACAAGAGTCATTATGTCATAATATAAGAGTCTGTACCGACCATTTTTAAGCATCCAAAATGATAGAGAGTTCAAGACTATTTGTTGAAGCTCAAGAAACATGTTTCAAGCTTTAAATGAACTTGAAGCTTTTGTTTATCATGTAAAACTAAATAGACTAAAAATAAACAAAAATACGAACTTTTTAAAGTGTCGGCGGAGTAATACCTTATGCAAATTTGTTTACAGTAAAACTGGAACTAAGATCGGAATTAGTACAGTTTATTTAATGTATCGAAGAAAATATGTTCCTTTGTTTCCCTTGACGTCTTCATACGCGCACATATTCTATTATCCCTGTTACGCCTCGAGGTCTGGCGTTTCACTGCTTTCATCGGTTACAAAGTTCAGGGCATTACGCCATGTCTCAGACTGCCGGCTACCTTGATTCCATCAGGGATATACAAATTGTAGATGAAACAACAGCATATCGAATCAACAAAATGACATTTTAACAATATAAGATCGCTTGATTATAATACACAGTTGGTTCAGATGGTACCGTTTGAGCCTTGCATCCGGGATGTTTCGAATTCAATTCCCGGTTATCACAAACCTGACTGAGGATTTTTCCTGGTTTTCCTCTGTCGTCAAGGCAAATGCTGGGTTAGAATTTACTTACCAGATCATGTGACAAACACAACACTAAAACACATAGCCTTCTGGATTCTAGACGCGATGCAAACTGGCATGTTAAAGCATATACGAATATAAATAATAATGAAATAATAACCCGCTTTTGCAAAATTCTGTATTTAAATATAAATAATTTCGATTTATATATAAATTTGTTCGAATTTTGGTAAAGCTAAAATAAAAGTATCTCCTTGTGCAGACATACTGTATATAGTATGTCAGAATTGTTGTAACCTGCTTACAAAATGTATCCATATAACTTTTTAATTAATGTAAATATTACTAATAGTAGGCCATGACCTTTGGCAAAAGAATTACGGAAGAGGCTACTGAAGTGCTTTGTGTGGAGTATAGCATTGTATGGTGCAGAGACTTGGACATTACGACGGAATGAGGAAAAGTAACTGGAGGCTTTTGAGATGTGGATATGGAGAAGGATGAAACGTACAAAATGGACATAAAAAATAAAGATGTGCTAGACAGAGTGGGTGAAGGAAGAACAATGCTGCAACTCATAAAGAAGAGGAAAAGAAATTGGATTGGCCACCGGCTAAGAAGAAACTGCTTGCCGTCGGATGCCCTAGAAGGAATGCTCAACGGAAAAAAAGTTAGAGGCAGAAAAAGACATCAGATGATAGACAGTACTAAAATAAATGGTTTGTATGCGGATACAAAAAGGAAAGCTGAGTTAAGGAAAGAGTGAAGAATGCTGAGTTTGCAGTGAAAGACCTACTCTTGGGCAGAACATTATGTATGTATGTATTTATGTATAACTTTAATATGCTACTTTTTTTATTTTACTTTCTCGTACATTTAACGACATTCTGCCATTTTATGAGCAAAACCTCCAACGTTACCTCCATGGTAGGGTACCATTCATTCGTACTCTTCCCGGACGATCCACTAGAGCACCAGACGTTCAGGCGTGAAGCGAATTCGAAACCCTCCATAACGTGCCTGTCCCTAAGGACAATTTCCCTGAATTAAACGTATGACGTTGAAAGAACTGGCAAATAATCCTTGTTCCAAAGGATTTATAGTTCATGAAGAAGTGCTTGCATCGCCGATGAAGTCAGCAATAAAAGAATTGATATTATCTCATCATCATCATAGTACATTCACGAATTTAGGCCATTTGTTGACCTGTTTCGGCCTCAAGAGAAACAACATCCAGAAGTCTTTTGAGTGGACGTCCTGGTCTTCTTCTTCCTGCAGGTTGATATCTTAACATTAGTTTGGGTATTCTGTGATCTTCCATTCGATGAACATGTATCCATCTTGACTTATAATCAGAAATTTTGTTTTCTAAAGATTCCATGTGTAATTCTTCTAAGATGTCTTCATTTTTTTTTTGTGATCTAGTAGTGTGTATCCTGCAGTCCTCCGAAGATATCTCATTTCAGCAGATTGATATTATCTGCATTAACAAAAAGAAGAGCAAAGGCAAAATCATTGATGTGTTATTCGTTTTAAATTCTGCAACACACATCATTAGGAGATTGATAAAAAAATAAAAAAGGAATATTACGAGTCTACAATACATTCAAGAAAATGCAACATCAACAAAATGTTTGTGACCGGTCGGTCTTCTCTTTGATACAGATGAACTATCAATATTTTTTTTATAAATATCGGGGAGCATGTAAACATAGAAATATCAGTAGAAATATAAATTCTTATTATTACAATAAAATATTCAGTCGCCATCTTACCGGAATAATATACGTAGACAACTAATGTTTAACTTTTCATTTAAGCAAATATTTTGTAGTGTTTTCTCTCTCTGCCCTTCATCCATTCATTTATATAGGTCTAATTTCTATATTTCATTTTAATTCCAATTACATTATCAGTAAATGATTGTTGTTGAATATCTTTATAAACTAACTAACTAATTGGCTCTATCGAACCCATAGGTTCATAACCGCAAGGTCATAAGCTCTCCATACATCCCTATCCTGAGCTAATGTTTTCCAATCATCCATTGTATAATCTATTTCCCTCAAATCATGGGTAATGTTATTCTCCCACTTCATTATTGGTCTACCAACTGGGTGTTTCCCCTCTGATTTTCCTACAAGAAGCTTCCATGTACTTCTTTCATCCTCCATACGTGCCACGTGTCCTGCCCATCGCAGACTACAAGACTTAGTTGTTCCTATTATATCTGGCTTCCTATATATACCATGTAGCTACTCACTATTAAATAGTTTTCTCCATCCACCTGTCTGTTCATCTCTTTTTTGCCCAAAAATGTTCCTAAGTACTTTATTCTCAAATACCCGTAATCTTCTTCCTTTAAAGTAAGAGTCCGTTTTTCACATCCATATAACTGGGAGAATAACTGTTTTATATATTTTCAGTTTAACGTTTTTTTTAACGAGTTGGGACGACAAGAGTCCCTGGAATGCATCTGATTCCTATTTTTAATTATTGTTCATAAATACTTGAAATCAGCCACTTCTTCAAAATTGGCTGATTTGAAGTATCTAGGAGCAATAATTACAAATAGGAATGAGATGCACAAAGAAATTGAAATTAGGCTCAATTCTGGAAATGCATGCTATTAAGTTATGCATTTACAGAGACTCTAGTCGTCCCAACTCCTTTGAAAAAACGTTAAACTGAAAATATATAAAATAGTTATTCTGCCAGTTATATTATCTCTATTAGCGATATTTATTATTGAGAATTTTAGATATTTCTTTCCTTCTTTAACTTAATTTAATCTCTTCTTTTGTAGGCCTACTTTTATATATCCCGTGCCACTCGGATCTTACAGGGACATGACCTGTAGGGAGAGGATTTAAAATTCTGGATCACAAAGACATGGAGCGCCTCCCTCGATGAGTAATTAGTTCAATACCAGGGCCATCTCCGTGACAACATGAACATTTAAGTCAAGACATACCATTCGCTCATACACTCATAATGAACAAATGAAATTATATGGCCAGAATGTGATCGGGGACTATGTGGGCCTTAAATTGCCCTGAAATATAGGGCCTATATATTTTTTGTTATAGTGGTGGAAAGTTAGTTAGACTTATACGAATGTGTCTAAATGGCTCAAAGAGTAGGGTGCGGGTAGGCAAACAGTTTTCAGACACTTTTGAAATCCAGAATGGGTTGAAGCAAGGAGATGCACTATCTCCTCTACTATTTAATTTTGTACTAGAGCATGCCATTAACTCTTTAGAGAATGAGGAAGGCTTACAACTGAATGGTATTAATAAGCTGTTAGTTTATGCTGATGATGTAGTACTACTGGCTGATAGCGATGAGATACTAAAGGCCAACACGCACACACTATTGAGTAACACTAAGAAATTGGGACTGGAAGTAAATATCAGTAAGACTAAATATATGGTCACACGTAGAAATTCAGTATATAATGGAAATGGGCAGCTAATGACAAATGAGGGAAATTTTGAGGAAGTGGCTGAATTCAGATACCTAGGAACAATAATCACAAATAGGAATGAGATGCACAAAGAAATTAAACATAGGCTCAATTCTGGAAATGCATGCTATTATGCATTGCAGAGACTTTTGATGTCCCAACTCCTTTCAAAAAACGTTAAGCTGAAAATATATAAAACTATTATTCTACCAGTTATATTATATGGGTGCGAAACATGGACTCTTACTTTAAGGGAGGAAAGGAGATTACGAGTATTTGAGAATAAAGTTCTTAGGAAGGTTTTTGGACCAAAGAGAGATGAACAGACAGGTGAATGGAGAAGACTACATAAGAATGAACTACATGGTCTTTATAGGAATCCAGATATAATAAGAACAATTAAGTCTCGTAGACTGCGATGGGCAGGACATGTTGCACGTATGGGGAATGAAAGCCAGAGGGAAAACGCCCAGTTGGTAGACCAAGAATGAGGTGGGAGAACAACATTAACTATGATTTGAGGGAAGTAGATTATACAGGGAATGATTGGAAAGCATTAGCTCAGGATAGGGATGTATGGAGAGCTTATGTCCGTGCGGTCATGAACCTACGGGTTCGATAGTGCCAGTGAGTAAGTAAGTAAGGTGGAATAACTCCGAAAAAAAAACTCACCCAGAAAACTTGTCCTGACCGGGGATCGAACCTGGCTCGCCGCGTCTGAGGCAAGCACGTTATTACTAGACCACAGCATTGGGAATATTTTTTATTAAAGTAGTTAAATGATCGTTTTGTTTAAACTCTGTGTAGCTTATTAGACGCATTCACCTTGACAAATAGACTTAAACCTTGTTTGTTGTTAATGTTATAGAAGGGAGAGTAAACAAAGACAAGGGATAAAAGATAAGGAAACAGAATTACACAATTGATTGCGTTGAAAGGAAAGACAAGATGATCAGATGGAATTACAGAGACTATTTAACTCATGCCCCAAATGGGAGTCAATGACCAATCACGTTTCAATGATTTCTGTTTTACAACCAATCAGAGTCGTGTTTCACGAAATATTTATCAGTGTTAGGATTATCATATATTAAACAAAGCTCCTCCTTTTTAATATTCTGAACAGGTCTGACCGTTATTTTGCAGTGACTGAGCCTATAACAAATACGGCTACCAGATTGTATATAATAGTGCTTACATGTCAACATTTGTAGCAATTGATTATACCACCAAAAAAAGAAACCACTGTTTGCACTTTCTTAAATGTATTTTTTCCCAGGTAATAATCGAGAAAAATATAATTGTCATATTTACATCATACGACATCAAAAATGAATTAATATACAGATTGATGTGTTTCATTTTTTCTCCACTAGAGAGCATTCTTACAATATTGCGTTCCTTTGGCAATAAATAGTATGATCTGGTTGCAGTGATAAACAAAAGAAGCAGTAGAAGCGTACCTATCGTTTCTCATTTGTTTTCAAACATCGCCGTTTACATTAAATATATAAATATTTTAAAATAACTATAGTTAAATAATGATTTGTGAGTAAACAGCTTAATTTTATTCGTTAAATAGTCCTAACAAATGCCACTCTTGATTTCCAAATTCTCTAGATAAATTCACTCCTCACTTCGTGAGTCGTGAATTTATCGATAATTTGGAAATCACTCGTGGCATTACTTATGACAAAGCACGTCCAGAGATTGGATCGACTTAAGCAGAGAAGACATTGCTTGCTATTGAAGACGACTTCATTGTACTTCGCAATTGGTCTGCACAAGTGTTTCCATTGACGTCCTGAAATTCAGTATCTAGAGATAATGACAGATATTCCTTGTGCCCGAATACGGAATGTAATAATTAGTTTTATGCTATGAGGCTTTTTTTATTATAAAGAGTGTTCTAAAATATATCCATTACATAGAGAAGAGGTACAGTGCGTCCAAAAATTAACTCATCAGTAAATAAATGGGATTGTATATTGTGGAGACTTCGATTGCGTTATGTTATTTTTATGACACTCTTTGATAGCTAACGATCGTCAATGTCGTGATTCAAATCTGGGCCTGAAAGGACTGACAAATTTTGCACAGAGGCCTATTTTTCAGGTTTGAGGTTCTTTTAACTACTATATATTTACTATACGTGCCTCAAAGTTTTAATTACCTTCAGAAGGAATCTATAATCAAATTATAGGTTATTACTTTTTCCTTGTCAACTATATATTGTCTAGCCTATGCCTATTGTGTATTATTAATCAACATGTAGATAATTCATAATTGTTATTATATGTGTAATTTAACCCTGGTGAAGTGGAAGAGAAACCCCTACGGTCTTAACTCCATCAGGTTAAATAAATAAATACTTATAATTTTATGCCTTCAAAAATTTATCGACTCCGGCCAGCTAGTCTTGGACCCAGAGACTGTCAATTGATGTAAGTTTGTGTCTTCCATGAAACTAGATATTAAAGAGCAGAGAAATGTGCGTTTACACGCGTTCCAGGATAGGTTGTTATTGCGTTTATATACGGCACAGATATCATCCTACATAACAAAAATGCGCTATTAGATGGTAACTGTATACATAGGAAGCAACAAACAACGTTCGGTTTCCATTTATCTTTATCTACAAAAATTCATCCTGCGTATGTTTGTGACTTATATAGACTTCCAAACCCCTTAACCGATCTTCATGAATATTTGTACATACATATTTTCAAGTACGCCGAGTGTTTAGCTGCTATCTACAACCATTAGATGTGGGAATTCATCTAAAATGAAAATTTAAAAGTAGCTCTAACAGTAGCAATTTTCGATTTTCAAAACGAAACTCAGTATATGCTATTGAAATAAACCGAGGTACGCATTGTCCAAAGCGCATCAAAATCCGACGATTAGAAGTGGGGGTTTACCTGAAATCCGAAAACAAGAATTTACTCTAGCAAACCGCCATGTTTGATTCGTCGCAATGTGTAACTTTGTGGGCGGTACGGCGAGTTCTAAAAACATTATATGTAGGAGTTTACCCAAAACGAAGATTTAAAAATCATATTTCATATATATAGGTGTAGTAGCGCACGTCGGGCATTAGCGCTAGTCATGTAAGAAACGACGCCAAGTTTTCAAATTGATGTTTATTATCTTTATATATAATTATATTTTAATTTTATTACAGTAGTCATGGGACCGGTGCCCACCCAGCATCGTGAGCATTTGGGTAGCTACAATAAGTAGCGGCTTTAGGTTGAGAAAACCAGCTATAAAGGCTGGGGGCCCAACATTCTGGCCATATGTCACCCCTATACAGGCTGGATGATCGTATACCAATATGGCCTGTCGCGCCATGGAGTTTGTATTTGTAGATTATGAACTTAGAGATTGAGTAGTGTGACGAGGTTCTCTTTCTCGCAGACTGTAGTTTCTTGATGCTGTTTACGTGAACAAATAAAAATAATAAACTGTTCGCACTCAATGTAAGAAAAAAGAAAACGCACACTTCTTCGGCCTTTAGATATAATTGTTTTTGCTTAAGGTTTAAATATTTAATGTTTAAGGGAATTGAATTCAACGGTAATTTAAAATATCCATGCTATTCTTCTTGTTTGGCTCTAGTCTAAATTGAGCTTTGTCCTCTTCAGTTCTTTACCTCAGTTCCTCTCTATTTCTCGCCCTGGTTTTCTAATTTCTTATCCCTGGTACTTTTCTTGCATCTTCTCATACTGCATCTTCACTTCTTTCTCTTGGTCTTCCTCTACTTCCTTAATCCATAATTCTATATCCCAGTGCCATTCATTGTACCTGACTATTCTCCATGACTTCAATGTGAAGAAACTGGATAATCTAATATTCTTGTATGCAGCTAATATATTCCTTTATCAAATATTCTCTGTATTCTATATTCTTGTCCTAGTCCATAAATTACAGTTAAAAATTCTTTTGAAGATATTTTATTTTTCTTTTGATTTTGTAAGCATCCAGGTATCACACACATATAATTTATTATCTCTATGAGTCATTTTGGACTATTAAGAGTACAACATGTTTATATAAAATTGTAAAAAAAAATAATATTTGTAAGATACAGTCGTCCTCAACTTGTTTACAACTTTTCTATATATCCTATACACCTTTAAAAAGGAGGCTCAGTTCTTACAAGAAGAGTAGCCACTGAAAAAAACATTAGCCTCTATATTATTTTTTTTTTTTTACTTATTGCACTATTTGTTAAATTGCAGTTACCATAGATAATAACGCCACTATTAGAGAAGGGGACTACCCGCATGGAGTTGTTTGTACTCGCCATACTAACGTTCCAGCCTTTAGTCTTCTGATTAACGAACTGAACACCGAGCTCAAATTAAATGAAATCTTCTGCAACGTCATTTCAAGGAGAGTTGTCACAATGTGAAGATAATGTTATAGAACTGACTAAAACATTACCACTTATCTGTTAAGCTGTTCCATATAAGTTTACATCAATATTGTAGAACTCAACAAAGAACTGGTGTTATCAGAATGGAGTCTACCAATAAGACAATAGGGAGAGACGGTTTAGAGGAAATGTATTGTCCTTAAAATGAGGTGAAGGAAGAATGCTTTAGACTCTAAACAACACCCAGGCGTTCAGATATCCTCCGACTAGCATACTTTCTGCTGAGGATAGAACCTGCTTCCGAAATTGCATAGGATTTTCAAATTTCCAAACAAGAAATTGGACGACTGTATCTTACATATATCAAGTTTATATCTAATAAATAATAGTTTTAAAAAATTTAAAAAACACGCTTTATTAGAAAACCGAACTAAAAAAATGAAAAATAATTTTAATTTCCAACACGTTTGGGATAAAATTAAAGTGGTCAACAAAAAAATCATCTCCAACACATACAGAATAAAACTAGAGTTATCTACAAAAAAATAATTTTACCATCAAAAGCATGGAGTCCTCTATATCAATTAATATATTTGATAATAAACAGATATTGGTGAGAAGAAAATGTAAAAACTATAAAAAGCACCTCACGCTTTTGATGGAATTTTTTTTGTAGATAACTCTAGTTTTATTTTAGTTGTGTTGGAGATGATTTTTTTTGTTGACCACTTTAATTTTATCCCAAGCGTGTTGGAAATTAAAATTATTTTTCAGTTTTAGTTCGGTTTTCTAATAAAGCGTGTTGTTTTAGTTTTTTAAACTATTATTTATTTTATAATTCAGTATTATATAATAAATATGAAAATCAAATAAAACTACGTTTTATTTTTATTTAATTAATAAATATGGATTTTCATCAAGTAAACACCAACTCAATTGATTATTATTTATTTTTTAGTTTTAATATTTTACAGAATAAGATAAAAAGTAAATATCTTTAAATTCGATACTATTGTAGTACGAGCTAAAAGTAATACTCTTCTAAAAAATCATCCGGGCCGGATTTGAACCAGGGACCTATAGATTACTGAAATTGTATACCACTACAGTCTACCACTCTACCAACTGAGCTCTTATAATAATTGACTAAAAAGTTGGTAAGTCCGCAACCTATTATACCGGTTTTTATTTTTTTGATTTTCTGATTATTCTGGCCAGGATTTTAGAAAATATTTGTGAAATTATTGTATTGTCATTGGTCCGTTATAAGTATACAAAGTTTCAAGACGATCCAATGATTTTAAGTGGGTGAAAATCGTGTTGAAAGATTCCGTTACATAATTACACTTTTTTTTATTTTCTGATTATTCTGGCCATGATTTTAGAAAAAAATATGAAATTATTGTGTTGTCATTGGTCCTTTACAAGTATACAAAGTTTCAAGACGATCCAATGATTTTAAGTCGATGAAAATCGCGTTGAAAGATTCTGTTACATAGATATAGGCCAAGCTAATATAAAGCGTGTAAAAATGATATTGTAACTGAATTTTATCATTTGTTTATATGGGACCATGTATAGTAACATAGAATCCAGGTTACTTTCTATCATGTCTCTTCGCTTAAAAGGAGAAAAAATGAAACTGCAAGACTTAAGAAAGATAAAGTTAGTAATATTTTTATTACTTTTTTCTGGAAGTAAATTAATATGTGTATAATATATAAACGTTGTTTTGTAAATACGAGTATAACAGCTATAAACATGTCCATGTAAATCTCTTGGTCTTTAATGCAAATATCAATAACAATTACATACAGAATTACACCATAATGTAAACAGAGTACTGTATTTTATAAATGTCATAAACGTGAACACGGTGTTAATGGCAGAGGTAATGTTTTCCTTTGTCATTAGCTTCAGATTTACGACTAACTTCCAA